>VZRW01009365.1:171471-286248 GCA_013398125.1 Aegotheles bennettii | reverse complement strand
GGTTCGGGGGCCTGGCGGCGGCCGCCCGGGCTCTGGCGTGAGGGCGCTGCCGGGGGGAGCGCCCGGCCCGGGACACAGCCCTTGAGGGGCTCCGGGCACCCAAGGCCCGGGGCTGTGGGGCCTGGGCGAGTGTGGGGCGCTGGGCCCGGGGCTGTGGGCCCAGGCGGCTCCCTGAGAGGGCTCCCCGCGACCCCAGCATCGGTTGTGCCCGGGCAGGCACGGAACCTGGAAGTGTGGCACTGCTGCTCCTCAAAAGCCGCTGTGAGGTGGTGCCTGGCGAGCAAGCCGAAGCCAGCAGAGCAAGAGGTGGTGTTTGCCAGCAAAGGCAGTTCAGCTCACTGGAAACCATGCAGAGCAGGGGTCGGCGTTGGTTTCTGTGGTTTATTAGGAAATAACACCCTGTTCCCATTCCCAGTGCGCTTAGAGGAGCTCTGTTTGTGTAAAGCTCCATCACTGGGAGGCACTGCCTTTACTGAGAGCAAAATTTGTGCCGAAATCTTGATAATGAAGCAGTGACAATGTTTTGTAGTGACACTGAGGTGTTCCGAGGTGTTCAGAAGTGACTTGGGCAACACAGTTAAAAGGGAATCCAAACTTGCAGGTCCAGTCTTTAAAATTTACTGGGTTTTGCTAGTTTTACTAGATCTAGAATCAATATTCAGTACCATGAGTGTAAATTCTTCCATTCATATCCTGATAGTGTGCTATTAAAAAATGGCATTTTCCTTTGGTTCTTAAGTTGCATTAATTTTGGTGAGCAATGCCATCCATTTTGTCTTCTGTCTTATAATAAACTTTGACATATTTTATGAGCTCACTGGTTTATTTTCTGGCTGTTACACGAAAGGAGAGTAAGTAGCTGAGTGTGAACTGGTTGGAGCATAAAATAAAACGGTGTTGTGTTGAAAATGCTTTAAAATTCGGCTCGGACCACAGTAAAAATAAGAACAAATATATTTATTAGGTGGAATTAGGGACTCTCAAAGAAACCTTGTGCTTTTACGTTCTGGAGAGTTAAGGCATGTCCTGTAAGAACCCGTTAGAAGTCGGTACGGTGGTGGCCTGCCTCCCCCTTTAAAATGAAGGGGAAAGCTCACTGGTGTCCTGCAGCAGCCTCTGGTGGCAGTCGGCGATGTTCGCATGTCACTTGAAGTTAGCTCAAACACTTAAATTCTGCCTTTCTTTTAAGAGACTGATTTCTGCTGATTCCTGTGTGCTGTTACCGTGAGGATTAACTTTTTCACTCCTCCTCACCTAAAATAGGGTGCAAGTATTCCTTTTGGTACTTAGAGGTTGGTCTGGGTTTATGAAGCCATGACATTTACAGATGTCACTCAATTACTCTAAAGTAACTTATAGGTGACCAGGATGAAGTTAGCACAGCTGAAGTGTGTACTCCAGAGGTGAAGAATGTAGGGAGAAAAACGTGGTTTTAACAATATGTTTAAAATATTTAACAATGTGCTTAAACCCAGGTTCTTAACAAAGGGATATTGTGTGGTGAGGCCTGAGAAGAAAACCTGGTGAGGGAAGCATAGTGCCTTGGAGGATATGTGAGGCAGAACACTGAGTTCTGAACGTGCAGCATTACTATAGGTCTGCTTGAGTCAGGCAGCTGCAAATTAATTTTTGCCTTCATTTATTGGGTAGTCATTCTGAGGGAGGCAGCTCGGTCAGCAAGCTGCTTTGGCTCTTGCTGGAGTTCCCTTGGAACTTCCAAAGGGTTCAGGTTCTGTGTTGGAAGAACAGCACACCTAAATACACCTCAGAGAGCTTCATCTCTAAAACCAAGTCTGTCAGGCTGAGTGTTCAAAATCAGGGGGCTTGCAGAAAAAAAGGTCTTCAGGGTTCTTTTGGAGGTGATGGTGTATAAATAATTTTCTGTGTGTTTTTTTCCCTAACTTTTAAACTTAACTGTTCTTGAGATGGAAAGTAAGTAGGAAAATTCGAGTCTTTGCTCTTACTGTGTTACTTTTGGTGTTAAATTTTGAGCTGATGCTTCAAAGTTTAATGAATGTAAATGTACAACCAGTTTTGGGCTCCCTCGGTGCTGCTTGGTGGGGTCGTGTGAGCATGAAGGTTGCTTTCCTTCTGTGCTCCTCTGGTGCAGTGTCAGCTGCTCTCGCAGTCGGTGAGCACAGTTTAAGTCAAACTAAGGGGTTTTTTTGTTTCAGCTTCTACAAACAAGGCTAAATTAATTTTTTGAAAATTATTCTGTTGGATCCATATGGGGGTTTTCTGTGTGAAATAATTGAAATCTGTTAATCTGTTCTAGTGAGTCCTACAGTGAAGCAAGGCAGCTTGTTTTCTTCTGATTGGCATCCCATTCGAGGCACAGGGACAAAGTAGTGGAGGAAAATCTGAAGCAAATCTGATTTCTATTTCAAAATAATGCAGGTCTCCGAGTTCTGCCAACTCTTGCTTAAGTCTTCTTTTAAAACTGAGTTACCTGAGAGAACCAATGTCTCTTTCATGCCTCAAAGCAGTCATTGCTTCTTAAGTACCAGTTTCCCCTTTGTCAATGCTGTCCTGTGGTCAGTGCTGTTCTCAAGCATGTTATTGTGCCTGGGAGACTTCTGGATATGATTTCCCATGTTTATAGGATAATCCAGAGAAAATTGTGTAGGCTGACATCGGGGTAGCTGATTTGCAGTGTGTTCAAGTATTAGAACACTTGATATTTTATTGCTACCTTGCAGACCATAGTCAATTTTCTCCTTAGAAATTTTTGTCTAAAGAGACTTTTCTTTGCAGGCAGAGTAATTTTGATTATAAAGTGATGTTAAAAAGAAAATTAAGTATTCTTTGAGCTCTTTGCCTCAGGTTTGGATGTGCTTTACTGAGCCACATTTAACATTTAAAACAGATGTCATTTGTTATTATAATCCCTAAACCGCTCAGTGAAGATGTTGAACGTAAAATAATTTTAAACAGATGGTTTAAATTAGAAAAGCCACTTCAGTGCAAGAGCAAGTGGAGATACTGCAGTTGAAGTTCATTGCCTGCAGAGCATGTTATGCCTCAATAGAGAAAGGAAATTAAATTCTGGGAAGGAGGAAAAGGGACTTGATCGTTATCCCACTTGTATTCACGGTATGATTGTATGGGGAAGTCAAGATGAGGATTTTGGGTTTCCTGTGTTTAAGTAGTGTGTAAAGATATGAGAGAGGGTTACTCTGAGGCTGGTTGGTAAGTCTTTTGTATAAATTAATTTGTGCAGTCAGTAGGTCTGTGTGCTGTGACAGCAGGAATGGCTTGATTGCATTTTGTGACTAGTATAACTCTTCAAAAATCTGAATTAGTGAAAGAATGTAGTAGGGACTGCTAGTACCATCTTAGGTGATGTATAGCTGCCGTACCATGCAAAATACTGTTACTTAGACCACACAACTCCCACTTTGCTCCCTTGCCCTGAGCAAAAGGATCGCTTTTTTATGTACAGACAAATTGTGCAGTCACCACTTTGACAGTTTAAATTACAAGATACACAACGCTGTTTAGCTGCAAAGTGTATTCGTCAGCACAAAACACAGCAGGCATTCCTGTCTGTTTCTTTTTTTTCTGCAAAAGATACTTACCAAGGCCATTGGTGCTTATTGAAAATGCATTTCCAATGGGTTTTCTTCATCTTAACCAATAGACTTGACAGTATTAGTGAAGCATGGTCCCTCTAAAAGAAAAGACTAATGGATCTTGAGCTTCCTGTCCTGACACTTCATTATCCTTAAAAAAATATTCCTGCCAATGGGTCATATTCCATGTAGTGCTTTGTGTGTGTTTTATTGCATATTTGAAGAAAGAAAAATGTAAAAGGGAAATGTTACACTTCTCATGAAGAACTGTATTGTACTGCAGTACAAGTATGGTTTTCTTTGCATCATAAATAATGCTGAGAGATTATAACTTCAGAGGAATGCAGTTTAGATGTTGATTACCTGGGGGAAATGAGGGCTGCACTTAATTATGTCAGCCCTCCTGGTAAGCACTGAGCGACCTGATCCAGCTTGGTGCTGTGGATGTAGGGTCTGTGGCATGAGTCAAAAAGAAAAAGGCTTGTCAGGAAGTTATAGATCAACTTGAAAAGAGGGAAAAGCTGGTGTGAAATAAACTGCCTACTTCTTGTCTCTGGTGGTTGGGCTTAGGTGGCTTGTTGCAGCTGCCTTGCTCCCCTGCCATCATCACAGCCTGGGTGTTTTAGTCTTAGCACTGACATGGCTGTTGGTGAGGAGCTTGCAGCTCATAGCAAGTTTTTCTGTGTTGTTTTGATAGGTGTGAGTACAAAGAAAGCGAGGGTCTCTTCACCCCATCCGGGTGCCACCAGCCGGGAGCTGAGCTTTCTCTCTGAGGATTCTGAAAAAAACTCTAATCTGTGCAAATCACTTTATTCTGGAGAAATAATTACTTGCGGTCAGGAGGTCCTTGCTGCTTTTCTTTCTTTAATCTCCTAGGCTTTAAGAAAGGTGTCTACTGGTTCTGGCGTGTTGCCTCGCAGAGCGATTGCACCCCAGCATCTGCCTGCTCTCTTCTCAGCTCATGTACAGCACCCAATAAAGTCAGAAGGTCTGAATTCTGATGGCCCCGGCATAGCTAGGGCAGTGCTAATTTTCTGCTTGCTTTGTTCATGTGAACAGCTTGTGTTTAGCAGGCAGGGAGTAGCGTGGTGGATATTTAGTATTTTTCCATTAAAGATCCAAAAAGGGTGTATGTTTAGGAATCCATACCAGCTTTGTGTTGTTGGCTCCAAATTGTTTGAAAAACCCCCCACCTTATTGGGATAGTTTAAATTCTGACACACTGGAGGCTGCACAGTATCATTACTGGCTCTGTATTTAGTTTAGGAGGTGGTGTGGTGGCAGAAGGAGAAAAAACTTGGCAAGAAAATAATAAATCTAAGTCTGGTACGTGGTTTGCTGGATGGGATGAGTCTGCAGAGGAGGTGAATTGGCTGTCTTGAGTGTATTATAACAAGTCATATGTTTGGATCGACAGCAAGAAATGGCATGTGGCAAGTAGATTGCAACATGCTCCTTCTAGTCTGTTATCTACAAGACTAGAAGCTTCTTTTGCTCCTCTTGGTTTGGTAGGCAATGGTTTAACAGAATTAAGTAGAATAAAGCAGTCAGGATTTGGGCAAAGCTCACATTTTACTTTGTGAGAATAAGGGCAGTGGGAGGTGGCACACTGAGTCACTTGCTGAGGGATTGCCTGGGAAAGCATCAGAGGACACAAAAATGCTGAGATATCCTTGGCTGAAGTTTTCTTGACAGAAAGATGTGAGATATATTTTCAAGTGACAGTTTGTTTATCCACTTCTTGGATGGTCGGGTACCTGAGGGCAGAGGCGTTTTTGCACTAGTAATAAATACTTAGATCTAGTTCCTTGTCCTCCCAAGTGAAAAGGGGTGCGTGTGTTTAATACATTTCTGTTTTTATTCTCTTGACAGGCTGTGGCTTTTGCTTTTTCTTATAAGCTAGTGCTCAATCTACTTTTTTTTCCCCATTTTTCCTTGTTACTTCTTCCTTTTAGCATGCCTTGCATGGGTTCTGCTTCAAACCATGAAGCACCACGAAGGCTCTAAGGAGAAATTTGCTCATTATGACCTCTGTAATGGGGAGGGGAGGAGAAAACTAAAGGGCTCCTTTTTCCTTTGTGTGGTATCCCATAGAAGCTGGATTTCATTTCTGTATCTCACATGAGATACAGAGAAATAGTATCTAGATAAGCACTCCTCTTGGAAATGGGTGGTGAGGAAAGAAGGTGTAATGCTAGATCATATAACAGGCAGGAAAAACCCCAGATATTCCAGATCTACACTGAAGTTTTTCCACAAATCACATTTTTCCTAAATCTCCTTTTTCTGACTCATGAAGATCATGTCCAGAGCTTTCCTTCTCTATAATGATGGCCCCTCATGCACAAGTGCAACCGAGGAGAGATGACCACAAGTATCCAGTTGATATTTCAAGTGGGAGACGCTCCTCTTTTTCTTCTGTTTGTGCCACAAATGCTTTTAGCTGCAACTACACAACACAAACATTGCTTAGCATTAATCCTTCTTTTCTATGGCACTCCATTCACAAATCCCAGAGGTCTCTCTGTTTTTCACCTTCACTTTCTTGGAATGTCTCTTGTAAACATGGAAGCGTGCAGGTTCCTGATGAATGAAAAGTTTTTGTTTCATCACTTATGTGTGACTACTGTGTGTCTCTTTGAAACGTTGTATGCAGTTATCTCAATCTTGTTACTCTGTTTTCTCTCTCTAAAATGAGAAATTGCTCCATTTATGTTTCTGGCTGGGGTTGGAGTTGTTGCATCTGTGTTTCAGTAGGGAAAATGAGTGGAAATGGAGATTATGGTTGAGCTGCCTGTAGATCTGAATTTTCTTTGGATTAGTAAGTAATAATATGTATTAACTTTCAAATCTTTTCTTAGTGCGTGGGTTTTTTTCTCTCGTTTCCTGGCCCTTTATAATTTTTACTTTAAAACCCATCTTCCAGAGTTTTGATCAGAGTTGAGGTTATGCAGTGGTGAAGCCTTTTTTCTTTACTTGATAACAGTAACAGCCTTACCGCATGGTGGCTGTCTGTGTCTGTCCAGCCACTGGAATTCTGTAAGGAACAAGATAAACTCTATGTTGTCATTTAAAAGCACTAACTGGATTCTGAAGCGAAGTGTTTCTTTGAGAGGGAGGTGTGTATTTACATAGGGAATCGAATACCTGAACCTTCCAGGCTGGTAGGAACACCTGTTTCTAAATTGGTGAGTCAGTGTTGTTTTGTTAGGGTCGATAATTAGCTAATATTTAAATAATTAATTGAGCAGCCTGGACAGCACTAATAGTCCTTTGTCAGAACGAAGCCTCACCCAGGCTCGGATCCCACACTTCCCTGAGTCAATAAACATATTTGCGTTGCTGTCAGTAGGCATCATGTGAACCCCTTGGTACCCGTGGCAGACACGTACATGTCCAATGTACCTGTTATGAAATGTGTTTGTATCCCTAATCTGACTTCAGAGCATCACAGGGCAGGAAAAACATTCAAAAAAGGGAATATCGTGATCCATGAAAAGGAATTGTGCTTTTGTCCCCCGTTTTAGCAGAGGAATAGCATTCTGCACCGAGTGTCTTGGTTCCTTTAAAAGAAGTTTTCTGTTTCTAGGCGGAGTATAATGAGCCCAGGATTGACAGTAATCCTAGAAAAAGCAACTCTGGGTGGATGGTTGCGGGAGGGTGGCTTTCTCTGGCTGTCTTTGGCTTGCGTTTGCCTGAGCAGACCTTGCCACTGTCACGCAGGCAGCCAGCAGAGGGTAGTGTGCTCATGGAGACATCACATTGTCTGAGTCTCCTCCCACCCATATAGGTAACAAGAACTACTGAGTATCAGACAGACTGGCTTGATTCAGTGGTCTTTTGAAGCCATCTGATACCCCACTAGACACCAGCGATGAGCTGCTGAGACATGATGACCATCTGAAAGTCTGAATTAGCCAGGCAGTGACTTTTGAGCAAAGCTTCTGGGGAAAAAAAATGGTTGGAAGCAGAGATTGATTATGGATCTGGGTAATGACTGTGGTTGTGGTACTCACGTTCTATAACAAATTGAATAAATATTGATTCTGATAAGTGTCATCTGCCTAACATTATTTTTCCTTCCTCCCTCTCAGTGTTGGACTTGGCCTTGCCAGCCCGCTGTTGCCATGGCTGTGCCAGTCTTCATACTCGCCGGTCTCCTGGTGCATTGCGTGTTCTTGGTCTCCATTTTTGACATCTACTTCACCTCCCCCCTGGTTCATGGCATGACTCCTCAGCAAACTCCACTGCCACCTCCAGCAAGACGTCTCGTGCTCTTTGTTGCTGATGGGCTGCGGGCAGATTCGCTCTATGAGCTGAGCAGCAACAACACGCCCCGAGCACCTTACCTGCGGTAAGTCCAGGTGAAAACACTGCTCATCCAGAAGATTTCCCTTCTGGAGGCAGTTCTGGAGGAACGATGGCAACTGTGGTGGCTTAGGTTCTGCCTTTGGAGTGGCAAACTTGTCAGAGTTATACTCTGCAGCAGTGCATGAACTCAAGCTGGTGTCCTCTGTTGTCAGTAAAGCTGCTAACCCGTGAACAGAGTAAATTGAGTCAGTATTGTCTTCTGAACACTACAGTTAGACAGTAACTGAGAGGGCCATGAACTTCCTCCATCCACATCAGCATGGTACCAGTTCTGAAGCCTAACAGTCATTAATTTAAAGTACTTCCTGGATGTTCAGTTTAGGAGTAGTAGTTCATTAATGTGTTGTCTTCTAATTCTCAGCTACTGATGAAGCTTTTTAAGGAGTGATTAGGAAAATGGCCTGGATGGATCTAACAGCAGGCTGCCACTTCCCATTTGTTCCACCCTTCCTGCAACTGTGACCCTGCTGCCTCCCTTGTGCTTTCTAGTGTATGTCTAATTGCTTAATAGCATGAGTCGGTTTAAGGTTGTGAAAAACTAATACTGCCAAAAAAGAGTGTTAAAAGTCATATCCCCAAGTGCTTAAAACTAACATTCACCAGCTATCTCTGTATACCAAGGTAATTATTTGATCATAAGACAAAGAATTTCTTAGACAAAAAAAGTAGACATCACATAATAAGATTGCTTTTGCGTAATAGCACTGGGCTGGTTTGAATATCAGAGCAAACCCAAATAATCAGCCATCTGAAGCTGTTAGGGTGTTTGCAGTCTGACACAGCCATCTGAGGAGCCCTTGCTACAGCACTTGCCAGTCTATATGGGGTTACTTGTACCTGCTTTTCCTGTTAAGTGTTTTTGTAAGGTGCTGTCTGCCAAATCAGTGTGAATTTTCAATGTGTCTTTTAGCAGTGGACTTCACGCTTCCTTCAGAGCAGTTTCTGCTCTTAGCAGTAAAACTGTTGGTCTTCTGCAGCATCAGCAATGTGTGAATGCCATAGCAGCTCCAGCACTAGGAGCAGTGGTGGGTAGTGGCTAGGAAAGATTTATGGATATCTTTGCCATTAAGTGATTTGAGTTTTCAGTTTCAGCCATTCAGCATTATCACACATACCTAGAAGTAAAAAGTTAAATCATTTATTGGTTTGTCCATTGTCACCTGAGCTGAAGGTACTCAGGTGAATGGAAGGGAAGAACTGCCTTGTAACAAGAGAAGATGCTGGTAGGTCACCGAGTGGAATGAAATGCCAGCAGAAGTTTGAAGCACCATCTGTATATCTCTTGTCTCTCATTCGGCATATATAAATACATATGGGTGTGAGCATGTGTATGTGAGACATAATGGAAAGAAAAAACATATGGCATGTCGTGCCTTCTGAAAGGTGGAAGACCAGGCACTCCAGGGCATGTCTTTGGCTCTGACATATACTGCCAGAATTTCAAAGCAAGAGGCTCAGTGTTTTGTCACCAAATCTTTGAGCTACACAACTTCCATAAGTTAACCTTGCAAACAGGTCAACAAGATCAGATGCTGGTTGCTGAACGTTTCCTTTTTTATTCTGCCAAGTTATTCCTATCTAAGCTTTCCTTTTTCAAACATATTAACCCAAAGTATATGCAATTTAATATAAAACTCACTTTTTTGCACATTCACTCCTAAGTGTCAAAGGTTCAGTATCCACATTATATAGCAGGCAGTGTAAGAGCCAGATTACTTGTCTCATCCAGGTGGAGCACTTTGGGAACCACTGTGTTGTTAATGAGGGAAGATTATCTCCAAATGAGCAAGAGCCATTTTGTAGCAATGTGCTAGAAATAGAAGGAAAGTTTTAGTAGGTACATAAAATTAATAATAAATATCCATCAAGCTTGGAGCAGATTGCTGGCTGATATATGCCAAGTACCTGTTTTTTTTTCTCTTACAAATGTTCTTGAAAAATCTGTTTTTCAGCAGTGCTGTGATTGCTGTGAGGGATGGGAGGTGGTCTGAATTGCTGTGGCAGTGATTTTGGGGGAGATGTTTTCTTCCTTGCTTGTCATGTTTCAATCGGATTACTGCATCGTATTCATATTAATCATTGTTATTATGAGTAGCTCATATTTACACTGTCAAGGAAGTTAACTTTTTAAAAAGATTCTTCTGAGTAAAAGGGTTTGAAATGATTCAAAATAGGTAGATGAGTTTTGAACAGGTTAATGACAATATCTGGCTATATTTTTTTTTTCTGCCTGGTATGTCTTATTTTTGACTTCAGGTCCCGTGATAGAGCATCACAGAAGCAAAAGTAAAGGATTACTTTCCAACAATAGAAATCAAATTCTAATTAAAACAATTCCCTACCTGTTGTGACAATGAAATGTGAGGAGGGCCAAAGGTGTTTTATTTTTATCTTAAATGTTCTGCTGATGCTAGAGTAATGCATTTTCATCAGTCTCCAGTGAGAATAAATTAGAAACCACTTTAACTGATACTTAAATCCTTTTTTCAAATTAATACTTTTTTCTATACAACTTGTCTTAAAGCCTAGCTGAGATGAGAGCTAGGAATAACATGTCAGATTGATCTATCATATTTTTCATTTTTTAGGGTAATATTTGGGCTATTCCAAATAGTCCTTGTGAGCTTTCAATAAAGTCCAAGATGAGTTAAAAGAAAAACTAAGCAAACTGAATCCTGCAAGCTTTGAGTGGAGCCTGAAATTTTAGGTTGTGGTTTAATTCTTACTTCATTAGTGAGAAATATATTTAGAGCTGAGTGTACGGATCTTGTAATTGGCAGTTGAATAAAACCTCTGTTAAAAATCAAGTGACAAAACATGATTTTTAGAATCTACTTGGGCTAAAACACATCCAATAAAAATATAGGAAATTTTGTAGCTTATAGAATAAACAACAAAAATACCATTTCCCAGTAGATTTGACTCTTAAAAACTGCTTCAAGTTTGTTCAGAAGATTCTGCTGCTTTTTTGCTGAACGTCAGTATAAGGGATGTCCTGGTGTGTTTTGTTTTCTTTGTTTCTCCCATTGTTCTGATAGAGGGCAGTGAGTCTTTCTCTTCTTCCAGAAGATGGAGACGAGAAAACAGCATATGGTAATACCCACTGCTTGCTTTCTGACAGGCTCCAGCCCTTTATATCTACTGCAGACAAGAGTAGTTTACGAGGCAATTTCTTACACTTGGGCTTTGACCTCCATTTTCTTTGCTTTTTGTATGTTTTAAGTATTGTATGTGTATTATTCCTAAACAAGGTATTTTCTTTCATGTCAGTGTAATTGCAGAAGATGTGAGGTTTGCTTAAATTTTCTCCATGTTGCTGAAATGATTTGTATCTTAGATTTACGTGGCTTTTAAATTCTCTGGATGCTGACTTCCAATCTTCACCACGGATAAAGGCAGACATGGTCACAAGAAGTAATTATAAATGAGCATATTTAATGAATAAGAGAAGACTGAACTTTCAAGCTGGAAGGTAGACACTTTCCAGCTAAATGGAAAGAAAAAGAGAAGTAACACCAGGCACAAACAATCTGTTAGGAGGGGTAGAAAAAGTCATCTATAGCAGAATGCAGCAGAGAGTGTATGTTAATTCTAAATGTATTAAAAACACCAGCTCAACTCATCTGTTTGCACAATAGTAATGTTCTCTGTGGGGTAATATAGAACTACTTGCAGGTTAATGCTCTGCTTGTTTTGCTGCACAGCAGGCAGCAGTGAAAATCTGGTTTAGTCTGAGTTTTCTTTGCATTTCCTGCCTCGCATCTACCTGTCAATCTTTTTATCTGCAATTTGTAGTACTTTCAAGAAGTCGTAAGCATTAACTGCCTTGTATCCTGTTTTCAGGGGTATTCTAGAGAACAAGGGCAGCTGGGGAATCTCTCACACTCGGGTGCCAACAGAATCCAGGCCAGGGCACGTTGCCCTTATAGCTGGATTTTATGAAGATGTCAGTGCAGTTGCTAAAGGTAAGCTGGTCCTAAGGCTTTGAACACTGTCCTCTGAGGTAAGGTGTTGCAGTAATGTGCTGGCCTTCTACATGATTATTGTTAAATAGATGCATAGTGGTTTGTATACCAAGATTATATGGGTGAGAATCATTTTGGATGGATTTCCCACCCTTAATATTGATAGCTATGCCAATAGCTTCTATAAGTTAATGGTTTGTAACATGGTAAGATTTAGCACCCTGAGCTTGAAAGCAGAAGTATCTTATAGAGTGACCTCTTCATGTAACTGAGTTTTTAATTGTCGTTTGGGATGTAATGGGAGATGGCTGAATAGATGTTTCAAACAAAAAATGAATTGCAGTGTCTTAGCTGAACCATTGCTAGGTTGAGTCAGAGAATCAGTAGCAAAATAAAGCAAAAACTCAACTCTGTGTCCTGTTCAGAGCAAGCTGTTAAAGCATGCTTGGTGGTTAATAACTGGGAAGAGCCTTTGCATTACTGACTTGGTCTTTTGTGTGGTCCTCTGCCTTCCAGGCCTGAACACTTGTAATGTTGTGTGTTGGTTTTGGGCAGGGGAGGTAAGAGGAATGGCTTGGTCTTGTCTGTGCTTCTGATCAAAAGGTTCTTCCCTCTGACATCTGCTACAACTGCAGGATTGGCAGGAATTGCTGTTAAGAGCATCTCCCTACGCTTGTGTCAGCTGCCTTGTCATGGAAACAGATCTTGAAGGCTTTGTTGTGGTGAGGTAGAACATGACTGCTGGAGATATCACATATGAGTGGTAATTTATTGCCTAAAATGACAAAAGCTGAGTTCATACAACGGGAGATTTAGAATTCAGGAGAATTTTTGCTGTTCAGAAGGTAAATCAGCTGTGTGTTTTGTCTGTTTGAATCCCTGAGTAATGAGATTGGCTCAGTGAGATTTCAGCTCACTTCTTAATGAATGGGAGACAAATTGCAAATAGAGGTTGAAATGGAAGTAAAACCAAGACTCACAAAGTGGAGTTCATTGTGAAATAATGTAAGGGAAACTTTAAAAAAACAAAGCATTTTGCATGGACTGTCAATCTTAGCAGTCAATGAGATCTTCTGGCAACCCAGTTTAAATCCAGGTGTGTTTGTTTAACAGGATGGAAGGAGAATCCAGTGGAATTTGACTCTGTTTTCAACGAAAGTAAATATACTTGGAGCTGGGGAAGCCCAGATATTTTGCCAATGTTTGCAAAAGGTAAGGTTTACATTTTGTGAATCTTTAACACGTAGTTATCAGGCAGTAAAATAAAGACACTTAGAATTTTTGACTTGGAGAAGAAGGTGAATGAAGTATTTCCAGTTTGTGTATTTGTGTATACCTGATCTCTGGATGATGAATTCAAGAAAGGCTGAAGAAAAAGAAGCAAGCTTTTAAAGAGGATATCCCTATTTATTACTCATCCTTTTAAACAGGCCTTATCTAATTCTATCAGCGTACCAGAGGAGACACACCCTTAGTTAAAAGGACCTATTTTTTTCCCCTTTGAGGTTTAAAGGTCTTGTTTACCTGCAGCTTGGTTTTTTTAATTCTCTGCGTGCAGCTTCCAGTGAGTCAGGTGGTAGAACTACAGCCATGCTTTTTGAGTGTCTGAGCTGGAGGAACAGCTCGTTGTGGGTTATCCTGCTTCTACTCCAGAACAATAATGTGTAAAGGGAAGAGCTATGTGCAAGTAGGAACTGCCTGGTACTATTCCTGAAGCTGAGATCTTTTCCCCATTGTGTGCAGTGTTAAAGTCTTGTCAGCCCAGTGCAATTGGTCTTTGAGCATGCAGAGATTGCTGAGCAACACTGCAAGCATTTAAAGGGTCTCCAAGTTTAATTTTGTTTTGTTCTTGGAAGAATCCTCATCCCCAGACTTAAAGAAAATATTAGGCATACCCTTGCCTGCCACCTCTCAAAAGACAGAAATAAAATATTTGGTAACAGTTTGCACAGTAGATTTTTTTATTTTAAATATATATGTATATATTTTATAAGCTATGCAGGCACTCAGAACTTTCTTGTTATGGGGTCATTTTGCCACTGTTCCTCTTTTACAGCAATGCAGGGTTGGGTGGGGTTTTTTTGTTTGCTCTGGTAGAAAACAGCAATGGGTAAGTAGCAGATGTGTTTTTTCTTCCAGATGTGTTTCTTTGTCCAGTCTGCAAACTGCATGCTTTCATTTGGCTTCTTTGGTGTGGCACGTCTCAAAGACAGGTCTTCTCAGGTTTGCTGTGACACTGTGGAAAAACAGTACAGCACTCTACCCTCAGACACCATCAGTCATCCTGACAGTGATGGCCGGATCTTATTTCTTCTTTTGAACTCATTTATCCACCAATTGCAACTCCTTAATTCACTTTTTAATGCCTGGGAGTGTTTTCTTCCTTTTCTTTCAGATTGTGAGAACTGCAGAGAGTGTTCTGGGTTATAAGTAGTAGTAACATCTCCTTGGGGGTAGGGGGGAGATACAGCAGAAAATCTGCAGCAGCTTTCATCTTCCTAGCCTGAAATACATGCATCCCTTGTATGGGTTTAGACATAAGCTTGGCTAAACAGCTCTGTTATACAGGGATGTTAGTTCATTCACAAGCCTGGAAGCTTACAAAACTGTGTTATATCATTGTGACATCCAGCAAATCAGTTATGTTCTCTCTGGCCATCAACTAATAGATTTGCTCTCTTGACAAGGGAGTACAGAATGAAATTGCCTTGTTCAGATGCGGTGTTTTCGCATCTGTGGCCTCACATTGTGCTTTATGTCTGAACACAGTCCAGTAGGTCTCCCTTTCGTAGTTTGAATCCGTGTTTTAAATATGCAGATTTTGAATATTGTCTTCCTGAAGTTGTCCACTTAGCAATGCTGTGTTGCCTCCTAGAAATGATGTACAGTAACTACGCTATATCCCTCCTGTTGCCTTCCTTATATGTGATAGATGATGTTTTCCTGTGTAAAAGGCCCCATTGATAGGGCATTGTCTTGCATGATTCAGTTTAACAACCAAGCGGCTTTCTTGTTTCCTGAAACAGACAAAAAAACCCCAAGACGTGTGTGTTCAAACATGGCTCTTAATGTGTAGCTTCCTCTGTTAGGAGTTTCTCAGTGAAATTCTGCATTTCAAACCTAAATTCTGTATAATTTGCTTTAACTGGATTTTATTCTATTCCCATCTGCTTTTCCATACTTTATTTCCTCACCTGAACATACCGGGTAACACTACTACTCATTCCTCTGAGGTGCTGATAAGCTCATGAGTTGTTGAAATGGTATCCAGGCTTCAAAAAAACATAAATGATTGGAAAGTTTAAAATAAGGAGAAAACTTCTTTGAGTTCTCTTAGGATTGTTGTGCTTGACAGGTTTCTACTCCTATGCATTAATATTCATGTATTTTTGACTGTGAGAAAAGGAATAAAAACTCTGTCTCCTGTTCTATCTATATTCTTTTTGCAGGTGCTACTGGAGATCACGTTTATACATTTTGCTACAAAGCAGAAAGTGAAGACTTTGGAGCACAGGATGCAGCCGAGCTTGACACGTGGGTTTTTGATCATGTTAAGGTAAGCAGAGAAGCTTTTTATGCTGCCTGTGTATAAAAGGCACAGCTGGATGTTAACTTCATCACAGAACTGGAAAGTGAGACATTTTTGAAAGACCTGGCACTTGGGGTCAGAAGTAAAAATTGCTTGAATTAATTACCATGACTAGTGTAATGGCAGCTTAGGGGAGGTATTTGTCACTCAGTCCTAATAAAAAACCTAACACTAATAAATGTACCCTTTAAAAACATTCCTGGCTTTGTCTTAAATTTGCATATAATCTGAAACCCATTTTAGAGTGCTACAGGCCCTTTAAAGTCTTGAATGTGATTAGTTAAGGATTTTATAACAAGTATTGTGGCAGGGCAGAAATGGTAAGCCTCCATTACAAGAAAGAAATGGATGAATTATTGACTTAATTTTTGTACCCACTGTAATTATACAGTGTGGCTTGTTCTGATGCACGTAGCTGGCTCCTGATTATCTGCTGTGGTTCATGTGGGAGGAGTCATGGTTTGTTTGGGAGACTGGGTGTGGAGCCCTGAAGCTGTATGACTTGTTCACATGATACTTTGCTCAGCTGGCTTGGGTCAGTGCTGGTTCATGACTGTTGTTTTCTGTGACATTGTTGCTGTAAGTATTAATAGTCCAAGGCACATAGTTTCTGATTATTCATTAATTCCAATATTCATGTTATTCCATGCTACCTCACTTCTCCTGGATTAAGAAATGCTGACAGTGCATATTTGTGTATAGAAATCTCTATCAGTGGAGCAATTAAGTGAGTTACTTTCTGGATCTCACAACAAGTTTAATGGAGTTTATGACTTAATGAAACTTCTTCCGGGAGATCTCTGGGCTGTATGCATTAACATTAGCTAGCCAGCATAAGTCACATTGAACCCAAAATAACACCAAATTAATCAATAACCCAAACCAGCACCTATGTTAGGATGACAATGGTGGGTCTGCAGGGCGGAAAAGTTCATTATAGTTTGCTGGTATTCCAAGGAAGTGATTTTCAGAGTTTGAAGGTGAGAAGATGTTTTTTCTAACTGCCATCATCTCCCTGGATGTGTACTTGTGCCAGGCTGTGTGTTGTAATGTGTATGAATAATACAAATCAGTCTAGGCTGTCAACTACACTTGAATAGCTGTTGTCTTAAACTTGCACCCTGCTGTCAGTTGGAGTTGCACGGGTGTGTGAGGGTGGTGCTACCTTTCACTTGTCTCAAAACACCTCATGGCATTTCTTCTTTCAAACTATAATGATACATTAAATATATATATATGACATTACTGATGACGTTTTTCTTTGAGCCAGCAGCATTATCTTAAAGACATATTTTGCCCATTTAAATTTCATACTGTGGATGGATAGGACTTGATTGACTGGTGTAAAACACTCGTTCCATTAATCATCTCTTCAATTACACATCGGTGATCGCTTCACAAGCGTGAAACTTGAGGCTGACTGAAACTGAGGTCACTCTGCTATTATAAATCAAACACCTCTGAGCTATGCTGATGAGATTATATTTAAGTGACAATGACAATTGCTGAAATCTTAATTCTGCTTTGCCTACTCTTTTTTTCTTTGTTTTTTTTATCTCAAATATTTAACAACATATTGTTTAACTCTGTGTTGGACAAGGTGGTCCCTACTTTAGGAAGCAAAAGACACTCACATGTGCTCCCTCTCTACTGTGTAGTCAGTAGGTCCCAAGCATCACGAGGGCCACTTGTGACTTCCTCTGCCCTCAGAAAGATGGGGATAAAATGGAGAATGGCTAACTAGTGATTGAGCTACTGGTGCTGGCACCCTGAAATTGCTCGTCCTCTTAAAAAGCACTAACTAATGATGATTCAGTGGGTCAGGAGAGGTGAAACCCTGGCTAGTTTTTATTTGCATGGATCAGAAGCAGATTGCTTAAATCATGAGTGGAGGAAAAAAATGTGTGATACCTGATAGTTCCCGCATGTCTGCTTGTGGTACAAGGTGATCCTAGCCCTTTCCTGGGACAGGGAAAATAGAGTAGGGTGGGAGTTTTATCTGCAGTTGGGTTAAAACTCGGGAATTTAAATGTGTGGAAATAGCTTGGGAGTGGCTTGGAGATCTACATGGGTATGGAGTTGATTGGCTGTGGGTTTTTTCTGAGATTTGGGGGTTATTTTCTTTTAAGAAGCTTTCAAAATACTTAAGGGACAGAGTGTAATTTTTAGTGATGTAGCCCAATGAATCTCAATTAAGTAACCTTTACCTAGACCGTAGTTTGAGTCTGTGAGAAAGAAAAATAAGGGAGCAAAATACTGTGAGTCTAGGTTAACTAACAGCAAAAAAACAGTCTAATGCATTTCTGATTTTTTTTAAAAAGTATTTTGTGAAAAATGGTTTCATAAGATTGAACTCTTTCTTAGGGTAAAATGATTAAAATTCCAGGAACTCAAACAGTCTTGGAGATGAGTCCCAGTAATGGTCTAACCACAATTTATTATGCTCAAGGTATTCAGTTGATGTCTTCTGACTTAAATGGACGTGTAGGTGCAGATGGCAAACTTTCTTTTTTTTTCCCTTTTCTCATTTTGAACACAGCACTTCATTCTTCCTTTAGCCCCTTTCTGCTGGAAGGTGGCCAGACCAAGCCTTCAGACTGTGGCTTCTGTGCAGGGTGGGGGCTGAACTCTAGAGCTGAGTGATGTTAAAATTTGAAGAAGACAGTGCCATGACCTGATGTTGATTTCTGCCAGTGGATTTCAATACAGAAAGCTCTGCTTTAACTAACAGCACAATGGTTGAATGATTTAATTTAAATATATGCAGGAGTCTTGTGTATGAGCATGCTCAACTGATACAAACCTGGCATATATATGCTCATCCTGCCTTTGTACATTTATTTTGCATCTAAAAGCTGACATAACTGTTTAAACTCTTGCACAAGCACAAATCAGCATGCACAGCTTTAATCAGCCAATTTAATTAAATTGTCCTCAATTTCTGTATGAAGAAGCTTTGTAAAAAGAGAAAGCTTGTTCAGTGTCTCTCCCTATACACGCATGCAGCCAACAACAGTTCATCAGCTGTATTAAAGGATCATGCTTCCATGAAGGGCTCTGTTCTGGGGAACAAACAGTCCCCAACAGCTTATGTTAAGCATCTATGGAGTCCATACTTTGTTCAGACACCAGTAAATCATGTGTTTGCTAGACCTTCTAGGTAGTCTTTTTTCTTCTTTGCTTTCTCCCATCCCAAGAGGGAGACGATACCAAAAAATTCACATAGTTGTGACCAAACATCTCTTGTAATATTTTAATTGGTATTACATTATCATTAACTTTACAGTTTACTGGAAATGTGTTAATAGGGAATGTTTTAACAGGTTGCCTGTCGTGTTTTTCCATTGTAGTCAGATTAATATCTTAATGGCTTATTCCATACAGAGCTTCTTTAATTCTTCCAGAAGTAATCAAACCTTGTTCTCTGCACTGAACGAAGACAAAGTGGTTCTGTTCCTGCATTTACTAGGCATAGACACAAATGGACATGCTCATCGGCCAAACTCAAGGTAATTGAGAGATTAAGTGTATCTTCCTTATTTTTTAGTTTTATTTATTTTTTAGGTTTTTTCCTTATTTCCTTAGTTTTAAATGCATATAAGTAGCTTTTTTTAACAGTGATATTTATCAAGTCTGAAACAAGACTCGGAGTCTTGACAGTTTCTACAACAGATCATGTGTGTTGCCATGATTACTTATGTTCTGAATTTTCTGGGGCTTTTATTTGGTTTTAAGGTCTCCTCTGTTGAAGTGACAGATTTTTTTTGTATAAACAGCATCTCTGGTTATACTCCTCTACTCAAGTCTGATTTTTAGCAGGTTGTCTTTGGTATAGTCAACACACGATCCAGACGATGTGTAGGAAATTGCAGTTTTAAATATCAAATGAAAACAGTTCTCAGATTCCCCGTGACTGAAATTGTATGGTTGAATTTATAGACAACAGAAAGCTCAGGAATAATGGTTGCAAATTCCAGCATTATGTTTCAGCTTTCCTTAGGACACGTGAATGAAGTGTTTAGCTTAACAGTGCTCATCACCAATTCATCTTGAAGTGTGCTATTTGAGAACTTTATTTCATTTCTTCACATACTTTGAGTGTAGGATATTATGTTTTTCTCTTGATCCTTGCATGCATTCAAAATCCTTGCCCTATTTTCCTACATCATTCCAAAGTTCATGTGTGCTGTATGTCTCCTACTCTTTTTGTTATCATTTTTTGAAGATAGATTTTTAAAACTGACTTTAGCAAAACCAACAAATAGAAAATCAGTCAGCTGAAAATGAATCATGGTCACTTTTTCTAAAACTATACAATTTTTTGGGTTAACCTCTATCCCACAAAACATCAGTGCTGATCTGTGAATTATCTCAAAACAATCCTTGCATGGAGGGATCTTTCTTTGCTGTTTAATTACTGGCTTAGAGTAATCTTTGAAACTTCAAATTTAAGGTGTTTGAGTTTTCCAGAATTTCTTAGTTTTGGCATTCTCCTTAACTCACCTGATAGCTGTGGGTGATTAAATTACAGTCTTCAGTCAAGGAGAGGTCAGATTTTAAATCTAAATAAGTATCCATTTGAGACTGTAGATTCAGGAACCTTCAAAATGTGCTGTGACAATTTAGCATCTCATGTAAGACTTAGAGGAGGAGAGATTTTACATCAAGGATGCCTTTTGTTAGCTTGAAGTCCTGTAGAGGGTAAAACTGTCTATAGTCAAAGGACCGGGCATTATAACCATGGATAATTTGCTTTATACCAAGAGTGAGAGCCACCTTGAATCTAATAAAATACTTTCTTATTTTTCTAGGGAGTACAAGGAGAATATTAAGAAAGTTGATGAGGGTGTGAAAGAAATTGCTTCAGTCATTGAAAATTTCTATGGAAATGATGGAAAAACTGCATTTATTTTAACTTCTGACCATGGAATGACAGATTGGGGTGAGTCTAAATGTTGAATCAGCTGAATTTATGGGTGAATATCTGGAGTGCAATTAGAGCTCTGTCCTGATAGAACCTTTAGAGCCCCTGCTTTGATTTCATAGCATCCTAAGTGTTGCTCATGTGTGAAACCTGTGAAAATTAGGAAATGATTAATTGGCTGCAGGGGCCCTCATCAGCCCTGTGACAGCTGAGTTGCACATCTGAACAGAAGGAAAAAAAAATAGGCTAAAACTTAACCCCCTTAGTGGCTGCTGGTGGGGAGAAAAAGATCTGAATACCACCTCATGTCGAGAGCTGCCCTGCAGAAAACCAGCCCCAGCAGATGGAGGTTGTGTCAATTGGCTGCCAAATGCAAAGCTGGTCTTGTTGCAGTCCATGTGGGACAGAAATAGTTATCACTTTGCTCTGAAATACCTGGGAAAGGTGAAAAACCTGTCTGGGAGCTCATGAAAAACTTTTTTGGTTGTTTGTTTTTTTTTCCTCATTTGCAAAATAGTTTGTTTTGAATATTTTTTACTGCTGAGCTGACATTTGCAATACAACTTTAATTCTGACATGCATTTTTTTTGTCTATTTCAAGTAATCATTTCATAATTTTTTCTAAGGGCATATGTATTTTTTATATATATGATATATGATCATGGGGACCTGAGGAGATCTGACCACCTACTCAAAGCTGGATGAGCTTTGGGATCAGACACAGTAGCTTGGGTTTTATTCAGCAGGGCCTTTAAAAAACCTCAAAAGATGGAGCCTACGCAGCCCCTTTGGGCATCCTGCTCCACTGCTTGCCTGGCTGCATGGAGGGGGAAAGCTTTTCTTTATCTGCAATCTGAGCCTCCTTTGTTTGAACTTACGCCTGTTTTCTCTTGTCCTCTCACCATGCACTGCAGTGAGACCGTGACTCCATCCTCTCTCAAGCTCCATGGCAGTGCAGGACAGGCAGGATGCTCTGTTACATCCTCCCCAAAGCCATTTCTTCTCCGGGCTGAACAAGTCCCAGTCCATCACCCTCTCCTCACAGGACAAGTGCTCCTCTGACCAAATCAGAGGCTCCCCACTGAGCTTATGCCAGGTGGCTGATACTTTTCCTGTACTGGAGAGGCCCAAAACTGGATCCAGTGTCTAGAGGCTGTCTCATGGGTACTGAGTAGAGGACTTTGACTGTTCTCCTCTTAACAAAGCCTGAGGTGCTGTTGGCCTTCCCTGTTACCAGAGTGTGCTGCTGGGGTGTTCTCATTAGGTACTGGATCCTTTGAAGGGAGAATAAAAGGTGATAGGAGTTAACTCTTCAGGCTTTGAGAACCACTGCTCTGTGTTAATTTTCAGTCATCCCTTTCTATCTTGAAGGAAAAGCCTGATCTTCAGCCAGAAGTGTTAATAACTTCAAAGCTGGCTTTAGTGAGTCAAAGAGCAAACTCAGAGGTGATGCTCAGGCCCATAGCCAGCAGTCTGGGTTAACAGTTAACAGTTTGGGTTTTTTAATATAGCAGGTTATATCCTTATAGGCTTGACTTGAGTGGTGCCAATTTCCCAACTTGCAGCTTGAATTTAGCCTTTATTGTTATTGGCATAAAAATAAGCTATGAAGCTAGAATAGTTTGTCTGTAATAGAATTCTAGTATGTATACTGTACCAAGAACTTAGTATAGCTGTGCATATATATATATGTTTGGTTTGGTTTTATACCATGTGTATTGAAGTTTACACTTTTTATCTTAGGATCCCATGGAGCTGGTCATCCCTCAGAAACTTTAACGCCACTGATAGTTTGGGGTGCTGGGGTGAATTATCCACAGAAAGTCACATCCCAGTTCTTTGAAGACAGTTTTTTGAAAGGTAGGTAAAACATAAGACTTAAGTGCAGGATTTTGATGGAAAGGGAGTTGTGTAACCATTGTACTCATTATCTTCTCTGACTTCTGTTCCATTACAGTAGATATGACTTGCTTTGTGTGGTGTGGAAAGAAAAGGTGACAGGGCATGCCTGTGGAGGCTATTGCAAAATTGGGTAGATAACATCAGAGTTGGTTTTCTTTTCTAATCATGGAATTGAAGACTTTCTTTCGGGTACAGGAGGCTATTCACAATCCTATAACTTAGTTTCAGAGGAGACTTAATTCTTAGGAAGGCTCCCAGAGGTTAAAAGCTGTTTGTACAGAAACATGGTAAGTTGACATGTCCCAAGACTCTTTTCTAGCTTCACAGTACAACCCTGGGGACTTTCCAAGGGCTGTCTTGTCTCACTTGCGTCCTTGTGGCTGTTGTGGAAATGTAAACAGCCTTTCTCAATGAAAAACTGTGACTCTTTACTGTTATTTTTCCCCTTTGTAATTTATTTAAGAAGAATGAACCTTTTTAAAGCATCCATTTTCAATATTCCAAATATATAATGTAAGAAATATTGGCTAACTGAAATATCAATGACTTTCTATTTTATTGGATTGTTTGTCAGACTACATTAGAGAAAACAGTCAAAAATTACTTCAGCCATGAGGTTTTAACCCTGCCCTGCTCTTGAGAAGGTATTTGGTAACAGATTAAGCAAACAGGACTTCTCAGATATGGACCATGCTAACATTTCACTCTTTGTGGTGAAGTGCTGCTGTAAAACTATGGAATTTGATAAAACTGAAAATGCATTATAGAATATAAAACAGAAAGCAGAGTAAACCCAACTGATTTTGGTGTCTGTGATGGTTGATCTCTTAGGCTTCTAAGGACATTGGATGTCTCTTAAGGGTTGATCTGTAATAGTTGGTTTTCACAGCTGTCAGTTTCTTGGACTCTCAGCAGCTTTAGTACAAACCTCAGCATTTGACTTGAAGTAATGATGAAATGGTGTGAGTGCATTTCAGAAAAGATGAGTATTGAGCTGGCTTCCTGGTACACAACAGGGAAAGCTTTTTGGCTGTCATCTGCTAGGAAATGTGTATTTTCTTAAAGAAGGGAATGTGTCTGCACCCTGCTGTGCCTGCTTCATATTTTCCTTCTGGTCTTAAAAATAACCCAGAAAACTCAAAAAACAACAATCAGGAAAAAAACAAGCATCCCAAAGCAAACATCAGAAACTCCTTCCTCTGTTCTGGACATGCTTTGCAGCTTTCCAGCTGTCGAGCATGTTGTTGGTCTCTTTAGACACTATCTTTGGAGGTTCTTAATTGCCAGGGATAATCCCTAAAAGAGATTTGAATCTCTGAGTATCTTGAGAGCTTGAATCTCTTATTTGAGTAATATTCTTAAAAAGTGACTATTCTCTCTATGGTAGTACATTATAGCTTCTAGTAGGCTATGTAGCTTAAAAGTAAAGAAAAAATTGTTCTTGAAATGGAGCTTGGCACTTTTGCAGGTCAAGTTCAGCAAGATGTCTTGCTCCTGGGAGTACAGCCTGGACTGGTTGGTTTGCAAGTGTGTCCTGGTCCTTGGGAGCTCCTGAGCTCAGTGTCTTGTGGCTCCTGGTCCAAGGCAGATGTCTTCAACTCTGCCTTTTGGGATTATCTGAATACGGGAAGCAGAGATGTCAAAGCTTCTGTCAAAGCTAGATATTTCCCTAGCAGAGCTGTTGTTTCTTCCTACCTTAAGCACATTGTGTGTGTGAAGACATTTTCCCAACATTTTTCATTGGAAAATGTTATTTAAAGGAAAACAAGCAATACATTTTTATAATAGAAATATGGGTGAGGGTCTAGAAATATGAGCCCATTTCCTTTTCTGGTAAGCAAAAGGAAGCAAACTTGTTCTTTTTGGTGTGAGTTTAACACAATTCATGATTAATGCTGATAATATTTCCCCTGCGTTGCCATGGGAACTCACTGTAGTGTATCTCACTGCTGTTAAGGTACATGGCTGCTCTTTGGGGTGCTCTTGAGACCAAATGAGGGTGGGCCTGTACTCGGACCCCTGAAGCTAGCAGTGTTATGAACTAATTGCTGAAAATTAGTTTTGTGCATGCAATGCTGCAAATGTGGATCTTTTCTGTCTCAGGCCTTTCTCAGCTGAGACAGGGTTAGGTCTGGCACAGACAGGGCATATCAAAAGATGGAGAAAGGGTGGTATAGTCTAGGATTTGTAGAAAATAAATGAGGTTTTGTAGAAGCCTTTTTGTAGAAAATAAATGATGCTGAGCCAGACCTCTTGAGTGATGATTTACTGGTATTTTTCATGAAGCCTGTTCCTGGTTGTCTTTTTTGGGTGTTTCAGGGGTTTTTTTGTTGTTGTTTTTTCCTGCTCATATTATTGCTGCAGGTAGTGGGGCAGTGAATTTAAACGTTAGGAAAAGAAGACATGACCTTTAAAGGTCCTTTCCAACCCGAACTATTCTATGAAAAAAAAAACAAAAGAAACCCTACTAAACTCTGTTTTTAAATAATTCTCCAGCCTCAAAGATGAGAGGCAATTTCCTCTTTATTTCCGTAGAGGCTAGTGAGGAGCAGGAAAATACAGTTTTGAACCAGCTTTTTGTACAATGCACACGGCTTTAGGGGCATGTACATTTGGCTTTGTCTCTGCTTTCATTGTAGTTGTTCTGATTGCTGAATTGTTGAACCTCTCCCTTGAGCTGGCTCTTGGCAGGTATTGCTTATGGCAGCCATGAAGTATGTTTGTACCACTCTGGACCAGTATATTTGGGACCTTGGGTTAACCTTTTTTTAAAACTATTGAAAAGATTTAACAGCCCTTCTACTAAACCTGAGTTTGAATCTTTTAGTTGGCACAGGAGGTAATACATCACATTCTGTGCTGAAAAAAAACCCTCAAAAAACCTTGGACTTTCTTCAACTGATCTGGGTCACAATTGCAGGCAGCAATTTATTCTCATGGATAAGAGAAAATGTGAACTGAAATGAATGCATTTTGTTGTTTCTGCCTGTTGAGTTCCATTTGTAACCCATCTTGACCTAGCATCCTAAAGCCAAATTGTAATTTTCTTTAGTAACAACACTTTATAGAAAACAGCAACAAGATGTTAAATGTCATCTGAATTGTCCCTTTCAAACTTGTGTAGATCAGCTGTTCATGTGCTCTGTTATTACTTGCAGAATGGAAGCTAAAGAACTTGAAGAGACTGGATGTCAATCAGGTATTAAACATACATAATTTAATAGTTCATAATTTTTCACTTTAAATCGTGAATTTTGTGTGATTTAAACTAATTTATGGAATTTGAATGAATGAACACACGAACACGGCATTTCCCTGGAGTGTGTTATTTAAAAGTTAAGAGTTGCAGGAACCTCACCCATATTGAACATAATATGAAGAAGTTTATATTGCTTGTTAACACATGTGGCAGCTGTGTACAGTTTCTCCTCTTGAAGATGCATTATCAAACCATTTTTAGTTAAGTGTTAATACGCCATTGTAGAAAGAGTGCAGTACAATATGCCAGGTACTCCTCAAACTCAGCACCTTTTACCCAAAAGTAACTTGAACAACATCTGTCATGTTTTCACAATGGGATCTGGTTTTGCAAACCTTTAGAAGTAACTTGTGATGCTTTCCCTTTACTTTCTACTTTGAAAATGTTCTGGAGCTGAGCTTACACCTCCTTGATATCTCCTATGGAGGTTCCCAGTGAAACACAAAGAAATCATGGTCTGATGACAGCGTTTCCCAAATTTGTGAGCATCTGCTGTAGGGTTTTTGCTACCCTTAAGTTAGCCATGGGGAAGTTCAGTTTAGTTTTTCAGAGCTATCTGTTTCAATGCCTGGATTTTGTCACTTTCTGCAGAAGTTGCTGTCATTGTAGAATCAAAACTAAATGCTACACCATTAAACCGCGTTTTTCTTCAACAGGGTCTGTGATTATAGCCCAGCCACTTAGTAGTTTAGACAATTTGTGCTGTAAAGGAAGAATAAAAGGTGGACAGCTTAACCCTTGATATTAAATCAGCCAAGCTTTTTTAAATCATGATGGTAACACATGTACATGTGTCCACTTGAAGCTTGTTTGCTTTGTACTTTCCATCATCCTGTGAAACCCAATATATGAATAACAGACTCCAAACCTTGCTCAGACAACTTGTGCTAGAAGGTTGAGACTGGGAATGTTCTGGTTCGATTGCTTTCAGCAAAGGCCTGGAACAAAATTAAGAGATCAGTTTTCCTCTCAAGATTGGCAAGAATTATGGGAATGTTATTTTGAGACTGTATAGAAGAGTCTCGAGTGTCGCTTTGTTCTGGGAAACTGAGTCCCCAAAGACAGAGCTTTTATCCTGATTATTGTTACATGTTTATTGTCCTCTACAACCAATGGTTTGGAGTGTGCTTCTGTACAGTAGATCTGGGGCTGGAGCAGTGCCTGTGATTTCAGTGTGGTTTCTTCAGGTTTATACTGGGGAAACAAAGAATTTTGATGCATAGTTTTATATTAAAGAGAATCTACACCCGGTGAGAGGCAGTGTTTATCATCACCAGTAGAAGGTAGTGGTAACTTATTCTATGAGATGCCTTGGTGTAGATCAGAGGGCCTTCTTGAGGGCTGACTGGACACAAAAGTGCAGAATCCCCCTGTGAAGGGGAGAAGGTGAGTAATCAGCACCATGGAAGCGTGGGATAAGGAGGTGTGAGGAGCAGTATATTCAGTGTACTGCTTAAAGTGATAAATATGAAATTAGTTCTTTCTGTGGTATAGACAGTCTTAAAAAGTGGTATGCCTCTGAGTGTGGTGAAGGAGGTACTGAACTCCTGTGAATAAATACTGTGAATAAATATTTGATTTTTAAACTAAATGTATTCTTTAAGCTTTATCAGTAGTGGAGCCTTGCAGTTTGAATCTAATCATGCCATGATGACTACTGGAAACTAGAAAGAAAAATATTACAAAGTAGAGATGCATGGCAGAACTTTACCATATTGTACCATTTACTTCTGCAAATGCAGATACATTGAAATCAAACAGAATTTATTAGCTGCAGAGACTGGAGTCACATTAAAATGGGAATGTTTCTGTTTGCACAGGCTGATATAGCACCACTGATGGCTTCCCTTATCGGTGTGCCCTTCCCCCTGAATTCTGTGGTAAGAAGTACAAACGTTTTTGCATGTTATAGAAAACTGCTTGAAAAGATGTTTTGGGGACAAGGCTTGGGGTGTGTGAGGAGGGAGGCTGTAAATTTTGAGGAGTGCTATAGGGACTGCTTGTAATTTTAACTTTATGTGTACATGTTTGGAGCATAAACTCAATCTTTTATATATTGTATAGTGCTTTCAATTGCAAAGGCATCTGATCCTTTCATAATCTGCAGCTTTATACTCTTGAGCTGTGTAAAAGTTCTTTCTTACTTTGTTTTTTAGGGATGGTAAAAATTCAATATGGTTTGAATAACACTTGATTTTGACCATGAAAGCTGAACCTGTAAACAAGCTGTTTCCTGCAATTTAATGCTTAATTATTTCTTGTTTGAACTAGTGTATTTTCTTCAGATGGTATCTTGTGCCTCTAGTGAACAGTGAGTACCCTCACTGTGAGATGGCTTTTTCTTTGAATTTCCTTCATATATTATTACATAGTCCAAAGGTGGTCTCATCAATATCTAATCGACAGTTACCATTATATTAGTGTGCTTTAATGCTACTTGTTTTGTTTTTTCAACACCTATTTGCAGCACATTTTTTGAAATACTTCTTCTGGTGACTCTGCCCCTAACTCTGTCCCCCTGTTCCCCACTCACTGCTGGTTGTGTCAGGAAAGCTGCCTGACACAGGGTGACACGGGAGCTGCTTGCTTTCCCATCACTGGTACTGGGTGAGTCACACCCAGGCACATGGAAGACTTTTAGGCATTTCAGAAATGGTTTCTGAATAAAAGCTGAGGTTGTATTACTGTATAGTATATACTTTAATAACAACAACTGTTATTTACCTTTTTTTGTGTTTCTCTAGGAGCTGGGGCATTATGAACAGTCCCTGTAATGTTGAGAAATTATATGCGAGAATTATATTTTCAAAGGAGTTGCAGTAGTTATTTAAGCAGTAATTTGAAGTACTCTTATTGCTCTGCCATTCAGTTAGAGAAATTCCTGTGCTTTCATTTATATTTTTTTATGTATATATTTCCTTCCCCAGGGAACTCTGCCTCTTGGGTATCTGAACAATAGTGCTCATTTCAAAGCAGAGAGCTTATTTACCAACGCTGTTCAGATTCTCGAGCAATTTAAGGTAACTAGACATGTGGCACAGAAAAATGTCTTTGAATAATAGTTGTTGCTGCATTTAAAATAATTCTACTAGGACATGTGCTGTATATAGCATGCTATAATTCAAAGGACTAGAATTAAATACACATACTGGGTGATGCTGGTTGACTAGCTGCGAACCATATCCAAAGGCATATGAAATACTTTAATAAACACCTTTTTTGTAAGAAGAATGAATAACTTTTTTTCTAGATTCTTAACATAAATGCTGATGTTTTTTGATGTTAATGTAAACCTACTTGCAGTATGTAGATAGAATCTGAATGCTGATACCTGAAAAAGGAAATACTGCCTTTGTAACACGGGCTGGGAGACAAGGCTTTAAATCAGGATCAGTACACAAACAGATCTAAAAGGTAACAGGCACCTGTCCATTAAAGAAATTAATTTAGTAGCCTAATTAACTGTTAGCTAATGCTGTTGTATCTGTTGTTTTGCTTTGCACGTGTTCATCTCTGGCTTCTCTGTCTTGATTCATCTAATACTGGATTTTATCATATTATGAGAACACGCATGTGGTCCAAACAAATAAAAGGTTCTGTTTCACCAGGTGGTGGAATAAGAAACAGTCCAAAATAAAAAAATCATGGTTTTAACAAGACAGGGAAATGCTCTAAGGGAAAACGTCATCTTCACGGACAGGAAGCTGAGCCACACAAGAACTTTTGGGGAAATCTGTGTGACAGTGGTGGAACAAGGGACCTAGCATGAGACCACCTGCAAGAGTTTAGAACCATCAGCACCTTCTGTCCCTTGAATGCCAGGTTCCCAAATATAGTTTTTGTGGATATCAGGTTGGCAGTGTCACAGCAGTCACTTCCAAATCCATGGTGGACAGCTGGCAAGTAGCAGGGGAAGTGACTGGTGGGCTGCATGTGAAGTTGAAGCATGCTGATGTAACCCCCATAGTTGGAAGACCTCTACTCTAAGGATTGAGGATGTGACTGAGGTCTTTTACAGTTAAGTTGGTGTCTCAGGGATTATTTAAAAAAAGAAAAAGTTCTGATCCTCCTCCTCTTGTAAGTTTATTTTCATTCTGTCATTTTGTAGTGCCAAATTATCTATTTTCTTGTTCACTAGCTTGTTTCTAGCATTGTTTTGGAAGGATTGTGTGAGGATTTCCTCTGTGTTTATCTACTGAAGCAGAAGTAGTGTGCTGGCTTAGACATGCCAAGTGGGACCGACCTGGTCACTGCCTGTACTCCATGGAGAGGATGTTGCTTTGGGTGGATAGGATGAGATGTGCAGGTTTCTACTTCAAGCTGTCAGGTTTTGGGAGCAGTGAGCTTAGAAATTTCCTGTTTGTGCTTTATGGTGGCAGTCAGATTCGAGTCAGGCTGCTGCAGGAGGCCTTAAAGATGTTTTGAAGGGCTTGGGCAAAGTGGCTCTGACAGCATCAGAACCTTCTATTTTTATCCATGTGCAGGTTAATTGATCTAACAGCATTGCTTCAGCAGTGTTCAGGTTCAGCAGCGTGCAAGTTCCTATCTGGCATAAATAATACTGGTTTCAGAGAGGGAGGTTGTCACTTCCAGCCATATCTTACCTTTATCCTACAGACTGTAGAAATCCTTCTGTGGAAATCACTGACAGGTGTTTTGTTTTACCCACTTGAGAGCAGGTCTGGGTTTCCAGGAGTGCTAGTTCAGCTCTTGGAGGAGTTATACATATGAGAGTATAGCACCCAGTTTCCCAGACAATGTATTGACAATGTGATTTCATTCCTTTTCTCAAATCTTGGAACTCTTCTGTGATTTTTAGTTTATTTCCTGATACAATTTTCAGTCTTGTTGCAACTCACATGTAATAGTTTAATATTTTTTATGCAGGTCAAGATGAGTCAGAAAAAGGAAACTACATTGTCATTTCTGTTCACACCATTCAAGTAAGTGCCTGTAAATACTAAGTATATTTTACCCAATTGTTTGTCTTATCACTGTGGTATTCCAGGGAGATGGAACAACAGCATAATTTGGTCTCTTCAGACTTTTAAATAATAGTGTTTATCTGTACTATGAAACTTTGCATTAGAATGAACTCTGTGATTAATTTCTATTTTCAAATTCTGGTTACGAGTAGATATTTTAAAAAAAAATCCATTCTTTACATCTAGTCTTCTGTTAGGGCTTATTTCCTAACCTTTTTGGTTATATATATGTATATATGTATAGCTATATAGAGACTGCATGATAGTTTTCAATGACCTGCTTTTTTCTGCTGTCTTCTTTTAGCATTCCTTGGGAATTGTAAGTCCATATAGGGTCAGGAAATCCAATCCATTCTTGTTTATATGTAAAAGTTCAACTAACAATTGTTTCTTCTGTGATTTAAATTCTAATGAAAAACATTGCATCCAGAAAAGCTTAAAATCTTGGTGTTAGTGTTTCCAGGGCTGCAAAGGAGACTCTGTAGTCTGATTTGTGTGTCTGCAGGCTCTGTGTTCTAGTGTATGGAGCAGTTACTGACCTGCTCACCCTTCAGTTTTATCCAGTGAAAGCTACTTTTTCCTTTTTCTCTCCCCTCTGAAAGATTTTTGAAAGCTTTGCTGTGAGTGCATGTGATACTGTTCAGTTCTGCTTCCAGTTTGTGGGGTGCTCTGAAAACACTGCCATCAAGAGCAGCTGTTTTCCTTTGGGAAATAAAACTGATGTTAAAATCTTTAGATCATAGGAGAAGTAAAAAGTACTTGAATCTCCTTCTGTGAAGTACATTTAACTGCAAAATAATATTGCTGTCTTTCTGAACAGAGATTTATTTTATACCACTAACTTCTTCAAAGGGAAAGGGTCAACACAGCCTCTGAAACACAAGTCACTGTTAGGCACGTCGTGAATGTTTTAGAATAAATTCTGATTCAGAATGACAGGTGCATTATCAGAGAATTTACTGATTTCTATGGAACAAAAATGCCATATGGAAAGGATGGTCAGTCATCTTTGATTCTGTGGGGAAGGCTATTAGTTTAATTTCACAGCTCTTGTTTCAATTTTACCTTTCCCCAAGAAATAAGACTGATTCTGTAAAATAGGTTGTGTTTTTCTTAATGCTAAATTTATCTTCAAAGGGACTAAGGGTTATTCATTGCCTTATGGACTGGTATCTTTCTCTTTTCTGATATGTTAGATTGATTTATATGAAAATGCTGGATATATTTATCACCTTGAGAATATGCATAAAACTTGGTATAACATGTTATTACTTGGGTGTGGTGCATTGCAAAAATGAATTTATTTTACTTTCTTTAGGTATTCTTAAAACTTTTCTGAATCAGAATTTGCATTAATGGCCCTTCCAGGAAAGGTTTTTGTATGAGACCAAAATAATTCCTTGGGTGTGTGAACTACCTTACAAAAGGTGCCTAGGCTTTGTTGTATGCTTGAAGACTTTATTTGGTTCCTCAAGATGATGTTGTTTATCTTCACTGTAGGAAAACAGAAAAAGATTCATGCCACAGATGATCACACAATGCAAATACTCATCCACAGTGTGCTGGGAGGGATGGGGGGGGAGGGCAGGTAAGTTTGGCCAGATGCTAATTAGTCTTCACGACTCTATTTGACTTTCAAAACTTGTCCCATGTCTGAGATGCTACCAAGGGGCCTTGTCCAACCAGTTACTAATAGCTGGGATGAAACAGTTGAACGCTGACTTATTTTTAAGCAGACAAGTAACTTCCTAGTGCTCCAGCTTGCAGGAACTGAAGGAAATCCTGAGGCAGTCTTAGACATGACCTGTCTACAGATCTGTCCCCTCCTTCATGGCATGGCAGCTGTGTGTGAGCAGCGAAAACAAGCCCCAGCTTCAGCTGCGGGTCATGATCTGCTGCACAAGTGTAAGGCAATCCTCATTAGTTCTTCAAAAAATTGTTTCAAGGTTTCAAGGTTTCTGATTTCCCCAGAATCTGCTGATTCTGTCAGGCAGGGTGCACAGCCTGCTCCCAGGGGGATGAATATGCAAGAGTGGAACCAGCGACCCTTGCTGATGTTGAATACTTGTTTAGCATCCGTATCTGCAGTTCCAGTTGGATACCTTAAGGGATTTCATGTCTGAAATGAATTTTCTTCCCAGTTTCTTCCACTCCATATTTTTTTTCCCAGCTGTAGAAGACGTGTTTTCAAAAATTATGTGCTTAGAAAAATCAGAGGGTTTTCTTATTGGGATTCTGAGACATAGACACAGTGCTTTGACCTTTGTGTAAGAAAAGCAGGTATCAAGATGCCAGGTTCTTTGAAGAAAGAGTGAGGACAAATCTGAGGATTGCTGACAGGAAAACCAGTGTCCAGGATAGTGAGCTATCTTTTCAGCTTTCTGACCATTTGATGTACCTCAAGGCAACTGCTGAGCTGGCACAGTTCAAAGAGGATGTGCCAAGGGGCCAGTGATACTGCTGCAAAAACATTCCCAAAGCTGGCATCTCTGAGCTGTGCAAGTGATCCTACAAGGAGGAGCAGGAGGACAGCATAGTGAGCTGAGTAGATGGGACATTAGTGTTTGCACTAAGATCCTCTTAACCGATTAATGTGATTTGATTATCCCAACAGGTACAAGAGATTTAAGATATTAAATTACACAAAAGCACAGGAGACCTTTTGTGTGTGCCTGGTGCACACAGTGCTTCCAGGGAAGACTCTGCTTCCAGCTGCTCAGCTTCTGCTGCCTCACAGTAGGATGGGAGGAGCAGCAATTTAAGAACCACCATATACAAAAAAAAAACAAGACACAAGTGGCTGAGTTATAAGCAGTGCTTGCTTTCCACTAGCTGTGCTTTTTTATTGAACGTCATAAAGTTTATACCAATAAGGGCTTTTTTTAGCAGGAAATGGCTTAAGTATCTTATTTAAAATCTAGTTTGTGTCTTCTCATATATGAAAAATCCTGTACCACCTCTATGCCTCAATTTTAAAGTAACTTAATTGTTTGAATACTACATTTTAGTCACACCAAATGCTTATTTTTGTGTGTATAATCAAGTTATAACTTGCAGTTATATAAAAATTCACTGCATTTTTAATGTGCAGTGTACAGCTATTAAATAAATGTGCCTCTCCCTCACTGTATGAAAATGTTAACTCTTTCCCTTTCCTCTACCCTCCAGTATGAACTGAGATATAACTCACTAAAACATTTGCATGAATTTGATGCAAAGGAAGTATCAGTCATGTAGACTGAGTCTTTCTATATAATTACACATCAGTTATTTGTCATGGTAATAGAAAAGAAAATAGGTCTTTTGTGATTTAGGATGTATTTGAAGATGTACAGCAACTTCAAAGAAATGCCATATGCACAAATACCTCTCTTTTCTTCCTTTCTCTGATGGCTGGAGATACAGCACTACATTGTTCTCTCTGTCTGATGGCCTTTCAAAATTTAAATAATAGATATTTTCACAAAATTGACATTTTAAGCAAAGTGAAACAAGTGATATGTCCTCTGCCATTAAGTGGGGTAGGATTCCTTAAGATGTCAGTAAACATAGTACATCATTTGAAGCATCCTATTCTAGTTTTGTTTACATAAATGGCATTTATTTAAGGAAATGGTGGTATGTGAGATATTTGTGATACATGTGATAATGCATTGCAAGAGCAAACATTAAGGATTTAATGTCAGGAGGAAAAGGTGAAGCTATTGCAGCAGGAAAGGGTATTTCTAACAGTAATTGCTCTCCCTGTCCGTTTGTCTGAGTATTTTGTGTCTCCAGAGGGACCTTGGTTTAGCAGAGGCACTGATTCATCTGGGAAGACATTTCAGCCCCTTTATCCTATGTCCCTACCCTATGGAATGAGGGACAGCAGCTCCTGTCAACTTCTCGTGAACCTTGAAAAAGCATCCAGCTCTTTGCTTTTGATATTTTATCCCCACTGTGTCACCAGGTGGGAATCTAGGTGTCAGCCTGCTTCTGGGGCATGTGGATTGCCCCAAACCCTGTGCAGGAGCTTGCACTTGTCTGTGTTAAAATTCATGTGGTTTGCATGAACCCACCTCTCAAGCCTGTCAAGGTCCCTCTGGATGCCATCCCTTCCCTCCAGTCTGTCAACCACACCACACAGCTCGGTGGTGTTGGCAAACTTGCTGAGAGTGCACCCGATCCCACCATCCATGTCACTGACAAAGGTGCTAAAGAGGTTCAGTCCCAATACCGACCCCTGAGGAATGCCACTTGTCACTGATCTCCACTTGGACATCAAGCTGTTGACCACCTCTCCGAGTGTGACCATCCAGCCAATTCCTCATCCGAAGGATAATGGCTTTGTATTAAAAAAAAAAAACCCCAACCTGATTGAATAGTAGATGTATTACCTCTTTAGGGAGAAATCGGTGCCTGTGTTATTAAATGTGTGTTCTTTGGAAAAAATGCCAGCTTCTCTCTCGCTGAATGGGCTCTGTCTGAAGCTCTCTGTTAAATGCTGCTCAGGGAGGGTGTCATCCTCTTAGAAAGCAGGCGTCCTGCTGGTCTTGACTTTCAGCAGTGCACTCAGGGGCTTTTTATTTGTACGTGAAAAGCTTGCTGGCAGCAATTTCTGTGCCCAAGAAACGGACGTAATTGGATTTACTATCAAGCAGGAAGTGGGTAAGGTCTTTAGAAGGAGCTAAGAGGCTAATGTGTAAGATAAAATATCACATGATTTATATGTATTTCTCTTTGGCCTTTTCTTGTAACTTGTGAGGCTTCATGCAATGAGGGTGAGGGTGTACAGGCAGGTGGTGGGGTGGGACAGGCAGAGGATGCGAGGTAAGAGACAGGGTAGTGCTCTCTCTGAATCTCAGTAAGAAAGGCTTGATAACATAGTTGATAAAGTAGCTGTTTTAATAAAATAAAAAGAAGAATATAGATAGCAAGTCATCCATCACTTTGTATACTGGCTAGCCTGCATTTGTGCATTATCTGCAGTTCCAGTTGGATACCTTAAGGGATTTACTGCCTGAAATGAGTTTCCTTCCCAATTCCTTCCACTCTGTACCTTTTTTCCCAGCTATGTATGACATGTTTTAATGCAGGGCATCAGATGGAGCCCTGCTGCTGAGGGCAATTAAATGAATGACAGATGCTCTCTGTTACCCCTCTCCCTTCCCCAAAAGGGAAAGGAGAGTAAGAGAGAGAGGCTTATGGGTTGGAAATAAAACTGCACAGCTTTAATGAAACAATAATAATGAAAAAGAAAATAATGAAATATGTACAAATGTGTACAAATATATACAAAACTGATACTGTGCTCCCCCCCAGTAATGCTCCTATCAGCCCCGAGGCTGCAGGGCCCTGGGAAAGTCCCGGACTGGGCTCCTGGTGTGGACTTATGGTGTGGGTAGGCTGTTATTTAGAGTCAGTGCATTTCCCCTGCAGTACTGAAATAGCAGAGACTTTAAAAATGGTGCATCTCCTTTCCTTCAAGCATCTTCATCTTCCCCATTAAGCTGTTTCCATCTCCAAGGCTGCTCTGTCACGTTCTGCTGCCTCCGCAGGCAAAACCCCTGCCCCTGCTAGATCCCTGCATCCAGCTTCTCAGTTCTGCTTTGAGCAGCCCGAGGGACTACTTCAGAGCCTGGCCTCCTCCCTCCTGGCCTCTGGTTGTCCACAGCTCTTCCCTTGGTAGTTTGCATGCAAAATCTGCTGTTTGTAGCCCAGTTATCTTAATTGTTTTTCTGCTCAGTGAACTGGCAGCTGGCAGTTAGCTTGCCCACTCCTTCTTCTCTCATCTGTGCTATCGAAAGGATTTACGTAAATATCCTAAGGCACTTTGCTGTTGAATATGTGAACAATGCTGCATCAGGAACACTGATTTGTGGAAATGCAAAGGCTGTTTTAATTCCTAGGACCCAACAGTCCAAGATTAGACCGTGAGCAGTCAGACCACTCCTTGCAGTTTCGCTGCTGTTCGGCAAAAGCAATCTGTAGACAATTGTAAATTCAGCATCTTGAAAAGCAAGCATATGGAAGTAAGGTAAAAAGTGTGGTATGATGTTAGTTATTGAAAATTAACAATGCACTTGCTAATGGTAACCCCATTTGACAAAATAATTGCCTTCTGCATTTGACTAACTGAAGCTTTACTTTTTAAAAACCCCATTTATTCTGTTATACCATTCATGTACAGTGAGCCCAGGTGCTGTCATCTAAAAAGGGAATAGGTAAAACTATTGTTCATTAATAATAAAATGATTCATTGAGAGTAAAAAGATAATTAAGGGGTTTATAGCTAAATCACTAAATGTATAAAGTGAAAGATAATTTTAGCTTACTAAAAAAATTGCATTGAATATGACAAGGATAAAATCCACAGAAAATAGTATGTGTAAAACAATAAAAATGAGACAGTGAACACAGGAACATCCTGGATGTATTTAAGTTCTAAGAAAAGCTGCTTAATATTTATTCCAGATTTTTAAAAGTCCTTATCTAAAAGCTAAGTTACTTTTTTTCTCCTATTCATCTCCACATATGGTGAAAAGTCCCACCTTGGCTTGGTGTTTTGCTCCCTTTCCCCTGCCAAAAAACTTGGCAAAACTTGGGGCTTACAGGTTTCTTTGGGGGCAGTACTTGGGTCTGGCTTGCCTACCTGAAGAATTGATTCTGACTTGAATTACCATCAGCCTTGGTCCACACTTGCTGGCTGCGTGCTGGTAGCCCTCAGCCTGGGTAGCTCCCCAGTTGGCTTTCAGAAGAATGTGTCAGGAAGGTGCAGGAACAACTAATATCCACTTCGCTATTTTTCAACTGGTTTCTAAAATCCTCTGTTCTCCCCCCAAAGGTAAGGTGATCAAACACTTACCAACACCTTGTCATCATCTTTTCCTCCCTTCTTCCTTTTCCACAGGACCTCTCTCTTCCTACCTGTTTATAGATACCATTTTTCAATTCTTTTCTAGATTGAAAAGAGTCAAACATTTTTTAATATGGTTATTTCATTTACTGTTCTCAAAAGTAAGATACATTACGTTGCTATTATCCAATGCTTGGAAAGACTGCTGCACAATACTGCTGTGCTCTGAACTCAAGGAAACAGCATCAAAACATACCAGGATGTCATCAGTAACAAAATTCAGGCACAGAATCCTTTTAATATATTCCAGGGCTCAAAAGAGGATCTGTATGTATTGGTGGTGATTGTATCAGCTGCTTCAGGGCTGTAGGCAGAAGAGGTTCCCAAGTGTTTGGGAGCTGCAAGAAGGAGCATTTCCATGCAGAGGCTGCAGAAGATCAAGACCTGCCCTTGTGGTTCAGCTGAGTGACCACACTGGTGGTTGCTGGTTATTTAAATGGTAGGCTTGAGACTGCAGGGCTGGTCCTGGTTTGGCACAACCTGAAACACAAAGCTGGTGTTTATGTATGAGACATAGGAAGGAGCTTGTGTAAGGGAGGGAGAGATGCAACTGGGCCATCTTGTGCTGGGGATGAGGAGGACAGTTATGACCCATCATAGTTTGCCTATGGTGCCTAGAGTGACAGTGACTGTGTTGTGGCTTTTAGCTTGCCCAGGGTAAGCCTGGGATCCTCTGGCTTACCACCATCCTTAACTTGGAAAAAAACTGGTAGAGAAAAAAATGTCTCCTTCCCCCTTTGTTTGGTGGAGATTGGTTGGCTTGTTTCTCCATATTGCTGCTTTCTGTAAGGGAAGAACTGTAGCGATTATTGAAGTTGATGATCAAATTCATTAAAACCAAATACATTTTTATCACTGACCTCAGTGTATCTGTGTTATCCCCTTCTCTGCTAACAGCTCCCTGTGTAACATGAGACAAGCTCTTATTCTTCAGAAGAAGATTGTTAGGGGTCATCTACTGTTAGTGTGGAACCCAAACAATTTGTCCTGTGCTGACAGGGTTACAAACTGATTGCAGCCATTTATCAAATCAGTTAAATCCCTTAATTCTTGGATGTGCAGTGCTTCTTGTCCAGAGCAGTGGTCAATAATAATGCACAAGGGAGGTAGTTTTCAGCAGCATATGGGCACACCTACATAAAAGAAATGTCTCTTGATGCAAAGATCTTGGGGTAAGTTAAACAGCAGCAGTGTTGACACGAGTGTGAAGATCAGTGTAAAGGAATGGATTAGTTCCAATTACCTAATTACCTCTAATCGAGTTCAGAACGTTTTGGTATGCTTCGTTCTAGAGTAATTTTTTTATTATAAAGTTAATTTTTTCTGCCTCTTCCTCTGCTTGTGAAAGTAAGGAACATTAATATCTCTTTATATTGTCATGCAGACCACTTTCTGATTCTGAACAAATCAACTTTTTAAAGAAAGCAAGACTGTATATTCAGCAGCAGAAGTACGATGAAGCGGTAAGTCCGTTTCTGCTGTATGCCTTCTAGAAACTTCTCACAGGAACTTCTTTCAGATGTAAATATTTAGGTTTGTTTAACTTGAAACTGGGGAAATAAAACTTCTTTTATTCCTAGTGATGCACATCTCACTTATCAACCCAAATAAAACCCCACTGTAAGTCTCCAACATTTTGCATTTTGACATCAGTTCTGATTAATAATATCGACTTGGTGAATTTTTTATTATATTTCTCAATCTGTTTGTTATCATGCCATAGTATACTAACACACAGTGTATGTTTTTATTTTCCACTGTTAGAAAGGGGTAAATTGAGAGGAAAACTGAGGAATGTAGTTCATGTTCACTTTTCTTAGTGTATATATATATATGGTCAAATGCTCATGGGAAAAACAAGTGGTATGTTTGGTAGTAGGTGGTGTTCAAGGTGTACTATCTGTGTAGCTTTCACTGTCTGACCACTGTCATGGCCAAGGCGTGTGGTGAAGGAACCAAATGATGGTTGACTACATCCAACAGGAGTCCAAAGCAATGTGTGCTGACCAAAACACTGTACCTGAGCACAGAGAGGACACACGTGCCAACAGGGCAGAGCTGCTTGAGCTCCAGTCGCTGTCGGGTCAATTTGTGGAATGGAGCTTACAGTATTCTAAACTGTTGTCTATATGTTTTGTCTGCCTCTAGGTATCTCTGTGCAAAACCCTGATTAACCTTGCTTTGGAAGGCTTGTCTTATTACCATACTTATGACAGATTATTCCTGGGTCTAAGTATTGCAATGGGTTTTGTGGGCTGGACAATTTACGTGATTTTGGTGATTATCAAGACCCATACCAATTTGACCAAGACTGTCCAGGCTGGTTATAAGGTAGGTTGGAAACATGCAACAAGTTTTTTCTATCAGTTTTCAGCATTATATGTATGCTCACTCTCCCTGTGTGGGAGACCAACTTGTACACCTTCTGCTTCTTTTGACTACATGGGGAAATTGGGATGCTCTGGAGTTTTGTAGCTACTGTAATCCTGCATTGTGTTACTGCTTGGTCTGTTTATTAGGATCAGTATTCCTAAACCATGTAAGTCTGAGTAGGCAATCCTGTGCTTTCTCAGTTTCTGCCTGCCTACAGCTGTGCATTTTACTAGATGCTAATGTGAGTGTAAGCAAAAAGGATGACTTAAAACTATCAGAGGGTCTGTCTTCAACCAGAAGTCAATCTTCAGCATTAATTGCAGTGAAGTCAGCACTCTGTTGTAGTAATGCTTGTTTGAAAGAACACAGACTCCAGGCTACCGTTTTGATTTTTGTTCTTTACTGGAAGGCCAAAAAAAAATTAGCATGTAAATTGTTTTATTCCTGTCCTCTTTGGCAATGTGAAATTAGTTTTCAGAAGCTGTGCAGTCCAGTCATGGCATTTTAAAAATGTATAACCTGCTTTAATAGAAAGGTGAGCTGTGGTTTCACAGATTGGCTTGCTCTCTTATTCTTTGTGATTTGCCAAGTTGCAGCAGAAGGCACCAAAGATGAAGGAAGCTCCTTTTGACAAGATTATTATGGTTTGATTTTTCGCAAAGTACAAAATCCTAGGAAATTCATTTACTTTCAGTTATTCATCAAGAAAAGAGAGACCTCAAAAAGGTGAACAAGCAAAAAGCTAACATTTCACTAGAGAAAGATCAAAGCCTTGAGGGAGGGGGGAAAGATCTCCCAAACTTCAAGAATTCGTTTCAAAGTAAAAGGAATTGTTTCATTTGGTAATGTAAATGGGAATGAGCACTCAGCATCTTTACTGCCTTCAATATATTACCCTGAGAAAATTCTTATCATGCTATCTTGAGGTTTTCACTACTCGCTGAAATGAGATAGTCTCGGCCTTTAATGAAAATGATCAAACAAAATTGGAATTGAAAATATTCATAAGTGCTGTACTGCATGACTTAGGTTTTCTTTCATCAAATAAGTGAGAAGAAATAATCCAAGGTGCGTGTTATGTTAGAGACGAACAAAATAATTACAATAAATAAACTGAGTACCAGGCACATTAATAACCACATTAAGCAAAAACTTCTCATCTTTTGTTGATGTCAGATTTTCATTTGATGTATTGATTTTACTTGTTGAAGACAAATCTTGTGCTAGTGACATTAATAGAAAATAAATTTTTTCGAACAAAGAAGTGTTTTGTCTGTAGAATTTTTCTTTCCTCAGTTTTAGTAAGAGGCCTTTTCCTGTAGAAATATTTTCAGTGTTCCTAAATACTTAAGGAATCACAGTGTGAGGCTAATGCTTCCTATATGGAAGTTATTTGGTTTATAGCTAGTATTGGAGCTACTTAAAGAATTTTGCTGAGAAACTAATCTACCATTGACAAATAGTCTTCTGCAAAGCACAGACTTATAAAACCTGAAAGAAGCCTCTGAATAATGAAATGGCATATCGTGTGTCTATAAGCTTAAGTAACAAGTTATAATCTAAGTTTTTCAGAGTAATGTGTTGTCTCGCTTAGGAAGGAGCCTGACCTTTTAATCTATTTTTAAACATACACAGAAAATGCAACTCTGGTTTCCATTTTCAATGCATGAGCAACTAGATTGGACTCTAATATTTGTGTCTCTGTATGGAATGAAATGTTGATTCTATGTGTTTACTTGTTCAATGATAAATTATATGGTCTGCATATCATATATATATTCATTCAGTCTATATATGTTAGCAAATGTAGAATTTATAACTAATACAATAAAATTGCATTAGGTCTGCTTTCTATATGACTTTTTTTTACTTTAATGGCATATCTGAACAGCAATTCTATTTAAAAAATCATTTAGAACTTACATTTGCTGTCAGATTAGATCAAGGCAGTTGTGTGTCAGTTACGGGAGGGGGACGACACAGAAAAAATGTTAACCCATCAATGTGAACTGCTAATTGAATGTCTTTCCTTCTCACATAGCCACGTATCTGTCTATATAACTCATTCAAATAAACTGGCATTCAGAGAACCAGTGTCTTCAGTCATTACCTACGCAATACACTAAAGACTGCTCAGTCACTGCAGCTGCCTTTGCTATGTCAGGTTGTAATACATAAAGATAAAACTGTTTATTTAAAGCTTGTACATTATCTTCCCTTACCAGTAATTCGTCTGTTATCTCAATGTCCCTAAATAAGGAAGAGTAGTTCAGTGGCCAGGTACAAGGCAGACACGCAGTGGTTGTTTAAACGCTCCTCTTTGCTTCTACCTGGTGATTAAGGAGTAGCCTATCTGAGATTACCCATTTTAAACATTTCCTTTCTCTCTTTGATATTCCTCCTTACAGCTTTCTGAGTCTAAGAACTTGTTTCTTTAAGTACATGGTAGGGAGAATGTTCTAATCTCATATGTATATTTATACATTTATTCGAAAAGCCCAGAGCTGGCGTTGTAGGTTACTATTAAATACAATAACAGTTCTGGCTATGGTAGGAACCTTTTAGTGCCATGTGACTCTCATCTCTGTAAGCTCTTTGAGTAAAGCTGTCTCTCCTGTGGAAGGTTGGTTGCAAGCCTCCTTCAGTAGCTGTCCCTTGATCCTGAAGAGTTGTATTTTTTCCAGTAGGGGTTAATGCTTTATATTTTATTTAAATTAGTTCTCTTACAAATGTCTGAAGCAGAAGGAGGAAACATGCTAATGGAATTTTCATTAGAAGTTCTGACCGTAAGGCTATGAGCTGAACTTGAACTCAAAAGGCTATGGTCCAAGTCTGTTTTTAGAATCTGTGTTTAAGAGAGTTCATTTTATCCAAGGCCCTGAGCATCGCTGACTTCCAATGGATTTCAAGTATCCATTGAACATAAATAACATTGCATACACTTGGCTTCTGGATTGCACAAGTGTGCCTTGCCTGTGCAGATTTTACTGCAGGACCTTATGTAGACACACATTTAGAATTAGATCTTCAAATCCTACTATTGCTTTTTTTTCATCTGGCTGCAAACCACATCCAGAGTTGTGTACATAGACACAAGGCAGCTCCAGTGGCTGAGTTAATTTTCTTTACTGTGTAACTAACAAATGGAAAATAGTGTGTAGTTGAAAACATTTTGTTGCTGTTTCAAGAATGTTTGTCCGACCATTTGTTTTTCAGGAATCTGCTGTTCTTGTCTATGGCTTTGCCTTTGTTGGAATGATAATAGCTTTTTTCCTGTTGATTCAAAGATGTCCTTGGACATACTACGTATACTGTCTCTTGCCAGTGCCAGTGTGGTATGCAGTTGCCAGAGAGTAAGTAGAGAATACATTTTATGAAAAATGTTTTATAAAGCCAGGTCTGTGCTTGCTTTTTGTTGACAATTACATTTTTCCCATAAGTTCGGGAGAAAAAGTTACATGTAATTTTATTAGACTTCCTGAAATGCTTCCCGAGACATTCCAGAGGACTCTGGTTTTTATTTCACTTGACATATAGAGTAGTTTCCAAACTGATATTCAAGAAGATTTGACTGCCAATTCAAGATGTCTTTTCTATTAGCAAAAATAAATTAACGTCTTTCCAAAAGAAAATGTTTTTAGTACTCTTGTGACTGTAGCAGAAGGGTGCTAAAATCTTGGGCAAATATCTGTAGCAGCTGAGTTCTTGTGTAAAGTGGGATGGGTTGTTGCAATTTTGAAATAGCCTGATCCTGCAAAGTGTCAAGTATGCTGAACTCCTGCTTTAGGGAAACGTGTGCTGGTCATGTTGAGGATTGTGCTCTGATGTTGAAACAAACATGTCTTGTTTGGGTCTCCTTTTAGTCCAAATCCAAAAATACTTATTACCTTCTGATTTCTGCAACTTACCTACTCTAGTGGCAATCCTGTAGATACCAAGTCAGTATTATTCAGAGAACATGAGACCAACTGCAGTTAGGTAATGAGCTGCCTCATAAAACACTAGAAAAGCTAACTAGGGTTTTTTTTCTCTCGAAAGCTTCTGAATGTTTCATCAGTTATGACAGACATTAAGCACAGCATAACCAAAACTGTTCATAAATGCTGAGTGGATTTGGATAAAGAATAATCTGAAGTTTGTCCAAATACTGGAGAAGATGTGCCAGAAATTGAGGGGGAAAAGCTGGAGGGTTTCATAGTAGATTTTATATCAAGTAAAAGTGGGCAGAAGGAGCCTCAGGGCATCACCCAGTCTGTTTCTAAACAGGATCAGCAATACCTGAAACATTTCTTGTGCTCTGACCCCCTCTCTGCCATTCAAAGGTGAAATCCTATATTATTTTTGATTTTTAAAAATACTTACTATATTTTTCCATCTCCTTAAACAGAATTCCTGTTATTCGAGACCTTGCTGCAAATCTCTTGTCACTTCATGTTGGTCAGTCTGTAGGATTCCTCTTGGTTTGTACGCTGGGGATTGAAATACTAGTAAGTATTTTATCAATACATATCAACAGGGCATCTCATCGCTAGTATTTTACCTCTTTGAGGAATTGTAAATTTTATTAATATGCTTGTTCTGCAGCCTCCTGTTGGATTTATTATTTTTTTTTTTATTAGGTCTTCAGCTTTTTCTACCGCTCTACACTTACTATTGGTCTTCTTGTCTTTGCTGGCTGGCCGGTGATCACACAGCTATGGGTTCAAGCAAAGGTACTGTATTGCTTTGCTTAAAAAAAGCATTTAAATGGCTAAAAACTGATTGCATCAGCTGTTGGGACTGGTCTCTTTGGAATGCTGCTTTAGATCCTGGTTAATTTATGCTCTTATTCTGCTCTCTGTCATGAGCAGCACGTAGGTGGGGGTTTAAAATGGTCTGGATAGATTTCTTATGGAAGATAAGTAGTAATAAGACTGCCTAAGAATTTCAGGGTAGCTATGAGTTAGCTATTAGATTTATGTTGTCAATGACAACAAAAAAATGCTTGACTTAAAATCATATGAAATAGACATAATTTATCAAATTGTCACAGTGACAAAAATGTTGACATGCACGATTGGTGAAAGTGCCACCATTTAAGTAATAAAATAATTTATTGAGGAAAAAATGCTAACTGAAAAATGCTTGTCAGTTCATTATTTTCTGCAATCAGCTGGCATGCATCGCTACTCAGAGGCAGCTTTCTGTACTGGTTTTCCCAGGAAAAAACTTTGTTTTTGCAGATGTGGATGTGAAGTGGCTCAACTTTCGATATAAGAGACATTTCTTCCATTGGTTTGTTAAAACAGCTCTTACCTCACAGGATACCTAAAACCTAGAGTTCTGGGGTAGCATCAACATTTTCATTAAAACAAAAAAATGGAGTCCAATTGCTAAGTCTTGCTCTGCAAGAACTGTCAGGATGGAGGCTTGTATTTGTTTACATTTTCTAATTGTATTTGACTAATCAAGTAACTTGTCTTACAGCTGGGTATACACAGAAGGTGTTCTGTAGCACTGAAAATTTCCTTTCAGGAACGTGAATCTGACTTGAGCTTTAAAACTTTAAGTGATGTAGCTGTTAATGTCTTTATTTAGAGTAAAATGCCTGGAATAGGTTTGGGTCTTTTTTTTGTCAAAGGCTTTAGAGTACCACTTAGACAATTATGGTGGTTAAATCAAACGGCATTCAATTCAAACTTCTGATGAAATTAGTTTTATTCCTTTCTTCCACAAGGTTACTCAACAGCTTTCTGGTGAATGCAATGTGTGTGAAGGCCACACTTTGAGAAAGTGCTTTGAAGTATAAGCTTAGCTTTAATTCACATTGTCTTTGATAGAATTTTGACAGCTCTGTAAATGAGATTCTTATCTTTATTAAATCGAAGTGCTGTAATACAAACGACTCTGTGCTCTCTTTTCAGTTAATATTTTGCCTGTGGGAGGTGCTAGTAGCCATTAATAGTTCACTGAAGTGTTTTTTTCTGATAAGACAATTATTTGTCCACATGACCTCCAAAAAAATCTCCTTTGTTTTTCTTTTTCTAGACAACAGCATTGATCTGGACTCTTCTGTGTGTGCTCCTGGCAATATTTCCCTTAATGCCTGTTGTAGGAAGAGAACCAAACATTCCTCTGGTGTAAGAATCTCATGTTGTTCTTTAAACTTGTTATTTCCCTCTTTATTATTCAAAATTTAGGCTGACTTTTGATATATGTGAGGAATTGTATTACTGAAAGCTGGCTGAGACGGGTATTGAAATTCAGAATTTAAATAACATTATAGAGACCTCAGTTATTCAGTATTGTGAATGAGAATAGACTTAATTCTTTTGCCACATCCATTCACTCTTTGCATTATTCTGTAATTTCTTGTCGCGGGAAACATTTCTCACAGTACAAAAATTTGCAAATTTTACATGAAAATAGAAGTCATCATTAAAGGAGGAGCTTCACTGGGGTGCAAGCATGGTAAATAGCACTGGCATATGTGAATAAGAACATTTATTCAAAAGCAATTTACTTTGACAGAATCTTCCTGAATTCCTCCATCTAATTTTGTATATGTCTTTGAATAGCACTCTGTACCTAAGGAGTTATTCAGGGAAGTAGAACAAATAGGGTAGGCAGAGCTGTCTTCTTCCTCAGTGTCTCCTTTGTCTCCTCTTTTTTCCCACTTCTACCTCTCTGTTCTGCATTTTCCTTTCTGGTGTTGCTTCTCTCATTTTCTACAGTTGTTGATTTGCATTTTTTTCTAATACACCTTTGTCGTCTGTCCCTCTCCTCTTGTGAGCTACTCTGTCATCATACAAGCATCCTCTCATATCTGGATGCAATTCAGGTGGTTGGCCTGAAGTCTTCAGGCTTGTGCTATCATTGTAATTACTGCAGAGAGGGACTTGAACTAACCTAGACTGCAATGGCTCCTTCTGCTGCCTGGCAGAAGATATTGTGCCCCATCATGGCCAGGGTTCCTGATCCTCAGTGAAAATATGGGATTTGAGCAGTAGTATATGGTTGCTGATAGAATTGAGCTCAGATACTTCCAAAATCATTGACATTCTGCCTCGATATTTTTCACTGTGATTTAAATCTATTTATTGAAAACCCTTCTTCATCTTGATGCTTGAACCTGTTAGAAATATTCATGACAGATCTGCTTTGGCTGTGTTACAGCCTCTTAGCTGTATATACACATGTATGTATTGCTGCTGGTCCAAACTGTGGGGTTTTTTATTCCTTAAAACAGTTGAGTTGTTCTTTTCTTTCCTTTTACAGAATAGCAACTGGTTTGCTGACTCTCTTGATCTCTTGCTTCTCATTGGCATCTTCTTGTAAAAGCGAAAATAAGTACAGAAATTATGAAGATCTGAAAGTACTTTTTTATCAGGTCAGTTGCTACTTTTCAGTAATTCTAAATGTTAGAGGGTTTTTTCATGCAAATCTTTACATACTTTCTAAGAACACGTTCCTACCAAGGCTACAATTTCAAGAAGAAAGTGATTGTTCCTAAGAGTTTTCCTCTTCACTATTTCAAGAGGACCACGTGCTCCTGGTAATACACATTTTTCAATATCCATCATACCATGTTCCCAAAAGTTCATCCTGTGTATATTTATATGTATTGATACATAGATGTGCATACACATTTTGATGCTCTACTCAGAGTTTGAGAGTTTGTTCTGCCTTCAGTCTGTGTATGGAACTTCCAGTGACCTTTGTAGGAATTGCACATGGACACTAAGGACAGGTTGACTGGTTCAGGGGTTTTTTTCCCAGTTTCTGGCTGTTGAATAACAACGTGAGATTGATACTGAGCTGGTTTTCTGTCAGGGAAGTCTTTTTTCAGATGAAAAATGAGATTATTTTTTTTCCTTATCCAGCGAACACTGGTTTCTTTTTGCCAGCAGTTTTATAGGTGAAACTACTGAAAACACTGCTGTTTCCATTGGTTGATAATGTTGGGACACATTGTTATTCCTAGGAGGCTTGAACCTCATGTGGGTTCAAAGTGGTCAGTTTATTAGTTTTCTTCTCTAAATTAGGAGGAGAAATAAACAGTATGAATCCCTGTCGTATCAGTGGAACTAGGGAACAGGAGTGGTTTTAACCAGCCCTGTGCAGTGTCCAGCTGATGATGCTGGTTGCCTATAGGTTGTTGTAATTTAGAGGCTCTGGGTGGAGAGCCCCCAGCCAGAGCTGCTGGTGAAGAGGTGCTGGGGCTGCAGATGTCAGCCTTGGTTTCTTCTTTCTTGCTGTGACCTACAGATGAGTGTTTCTCAGAGGCCAGCTCTTAAGCTGGTCAATAATCATCTCTGAACCTTGAAGAGGGTTGTGAAGGGGGAAAGAAGACAGATTCTTAGCTGGAGACCTCAATTTGTGTCTCCAATCTGCTTCTGCACTGTTCCCCAGTCCTGGAGATGGTGAAAGCTGAGAGCAATTTGAACATTACTTAAACTGAGAACACAGGAGTCTCAAAAGCAGATGCTGAGCCCTTCCTTGGATACTGGCATAGATCTAGCAGCTGTAGATTGGGTTTACTAATGTGCTCAGGTCATCACAACACTTCCAAGGCACAAGATATATTATGGGAGATGACACAAAGTGAGTGCAAATCGACTTCACCAGTGGCTGGGGGTAGCCAAAGGGATTACCAGAGCTCATGACACTGAAAGAAGTTGAAAAGGGGAGAGATCTGGCCTGAATACAGCGAAAGCATCCCGAATAAGCATCAGAGATCTAAAAGAGACAATTCCCTGAGCTTTTGGAGGCTTAATGCTTTGACCTAGCTTATTGATGTCATGCAGAAGTACAAGAAATATGTTCTTGTGGCCTGAAATTAAACAGAAGCAGCAGATACTGAGCACCTGTGAAACCAGGCCACAAAAGGATGCTGACTGCTAAATGGGCAGGTACCACTGGATATCACTGAGTCTGTCAGGGGAATGGCAGCTTATTCATATGGTAAAAAGTGATGGATGTGAACACTGCATAGTTGGTTTGCACTGAAAAAGCCACAACAGCAATTATATCTTTAAAGCACATGTTTGCAAAGTACTATACGTGCTTGATTTGCCTTTCAGCAGAACTGTGGAGTCATAAATAAATAGCAATAATTGAAAGCTTGGCTCAAGCATTTTCTGTGATAATTGTCATCTTTCAAAAATAACTGACTCATGGGGTAATTTTCCTAAGGTTTTTTGCACCTACTTGATGACTGAATGGTGTCTTCTGAATTAGTCAAGAAAAAAGAGCCTTCTTCAGCTTCACTGCTTCTCCAAGGCAGAGGGCTCTGCTTGAGGTGGTTCAGACAGTTTAATTTGAACAGTCTGCTAAGATTGCAGCTTCTTTCCATCTCTGAAAATCCACCTGCAATCTGCTCTGCTGCTGCTGTCTCTTCTTACAAGAGCTGTGCTGCCCATGTGCCACAGGTTTAACACTGGGCCAGCAATGCAAAACTCTTAATAACCTTAACTACCCTTCCCCATCACTCTGTACCCGATCCTGCAGCAAAGCCAGAGGTTGTGGAGTTCTTTGTGGTTGCTGTTTGAGGACAAGTACTCCTTGAAAAACTGGTGGCATATGTTTTCTGTGGTTTGCATGATTATTTAAGTAGTTACCCTTGCCAAAGTGCATATGTCAAGTCACTGATCCAGGGCACTTGTTTAAACTATTTTAAAATAGCACAAAGAAATAATAATAATAATAATAATAAAAATAATTGGTAAAAATCCCTAAAAGGAGGTTTTTAAAAGCATGCATTGTAAAAAGCTAGAAATACTCACCACTGTGTATCAGAGTTCCTGTTCTTATGTTGATTCAGGTGAGGTTTAGGCAACTCTAAAGCATATTTATATCAGAGATCCGTACGTTATGTGTTTCACTGTCTGATTTCCTCTTTCTAGATGCTGAGTATTGCACTTTCAACGTATGTTGTGAGCAGTACCCATGACAGTCTTAAGAATAAACAGGGATTGCCTGTATTGAATCAGACTATTAGCTGGATGACTCTAGGTAAGAACACCATCCCTCTCAAACTTGTGTGCTGATAGCTAGTGGGGCTTGGGGTTGGGTGGGGGGCAGTGGCACCTTTTTATTAACATCTTTCTTTTGCACATATTCCTTTATTTGACTTCTAGTAGTTCTTCCATGTGTTCACTATTCTTTCCTAAGTGAGGCTTTTTGCCTCAGAATGTGGCAGGCTTCCTGATCTAATCCAGTGAGCTCTGTAACCACAGTCTTCGAGCTGTCAGGGGTCCTTGGGGCCATGGTAACTGGCTGTCAGAGGAGTATTAAACAGTCACGTTTGGCTGTTTTTTAAGAGTGGTGCTTCTGCATCATCTTCAGGACTTACATCAGTTCATGAGAAATTTTAAAGGCTGTGAGGTAGAAAGACATGGAATTAAAATGATAAAGAACTAAAATTCCTTTTGATAAATATTAAGCACTCCAAACCCTGGGTTTTCTTTAGCAAAAAGCAGCTTCTGAAAATAGAAGGCCATATATGACCAGCATTGAATTTCTGTACAGAAAGTGTCAAGATTTGAAGAATGTTACCAAGGATGAAATGTTTTGCACATAGTGACTGATGAATCTCTTTTTATTGCAGTTTCTTCCTCAGTGTTGCCATTCCTGAGCCCCACGTTTCTCTTCCAGCGACTGTTCAGCATATTGCTCTCCCTGATGTCCACCTACCTGCTCCTCAGCACAGGGTACTTCTCTCTTACTCTGGTTGGATTGGTTTTACATATGAAAATCAAGGACTAAATGTGAATCTGCTGAAAAACATTTCTGTTAAAAGCATAGCATGTTCTCCCAGCTGTAGTCTCACTGCTTATCTCCTTGTTTAGTTTCTCAAATAAAATTTCAGGAGAACTTCCATGTTCCTCCTTGTATCATAAACACAGTGTTGTTGACACTCCGTTCAGCTACACAAAGCAGTGGCTGAAAGGGTATTCAAATAATCTTTTGCCAAAGTAAGAAAGTCTGGTTTAGTTTATGTCTTTTGTTGTTTTGACATGTGCTTTTCTGCTTGAGAACAAAAGGAAATGACTTCTCTCCCAGCTGCTCAACACTGGTGTCTAGTTGTGGCTTAAATGACGTGTGACAGGAAACAGGTAGCCCTAAAATGAAGGAAAATTTTATCCAAAGATATTTTAATGGATATAATTTTTTTCAGCAGAATGCTAAGCCCCATAATGAATAGGGCTTGCTTCTTTTTTGGATAAAAAGACAAGTCCTCAGAGCTTGTAAGTGAAGAAAACACTGTATCAGCCAACCCTTTTTTTTTTCCAGAGTCAGTAGCTCTTAAGAGTATAATTAATGGGGAGTATAGGAACCATTCTTTCCGCCTCCCCTCCCACTTATCCTCTGGATTTAATTACACTGGAAAATTAAGTGGAATGAAATATCTTCCAGCAGACATTTTGCAATAGCTGCCTCTTGTGGCTACTTATTTTAGATGAAGCATTTTTTATTTTTTTTTAATCTCCAGCCTCCCCTTCCTCCCACTTTCCCATTAAGATCTGGGGCCTGATCTTATTCCTCTCCACACACACACTCTTACACTCAACCAACAGGCCTGTCCTGGCGACTGGATAAAGCACCAATGTTCTCTCTGAGGCTGGTAACCTCCCTCTCTGTATTTGGCTCTGCACCGGACCACTTAAACGCTGACAGCTCTCTGCTGTCTTCCTGAAATGTTCAAATAGACCAGCAAATTTTGTAGCAATTCTTTTTTTAAAAAACAAGCAAACAAACAAAAACTCCAAAACAACAAATCACAGCAAAACCAAGGCACTCGGTGCCAAAAGTGTATAATAATGGCACAATGGGCACTCATTCAATGTTGGGTCAGCCATCAAATGAGAAAAAGGGGGCAAAACTGAAGCTGAAGCAGACTGTTACTCCTACTTTTACCATTTAATTACTGTATGACTTTAAACTTCAACCAACCAACTGTGGGTACTCCTCAGAAATAGGGAGAGAAGTGGGAGAATGCCACTAGATCTTTGGTATGTCATTTGTGTGAATTAAAAAAGAAACATGTCAGTATTTTATGTTGAATAGTTGTTAGTGACTGCACGTACTCTGATTATTATGTTACTCTTCAGGTATGAAGCTCTGTTTCCAGTGGTGCTCTCTAGTTTGATGTTTGTGTGGATACATATGGAGCAAGAAGCACTGCAGCACTATGGTCTTTCACACAAACCAAAGGTAACAGCTCCACATAACTATATCAAGTTAATTATCAGCTTTATCTTTTTTCCTTTTTTTTCCTTGAGGATATAATGAATATTCTGAGTGGTTTTGATAAAGCAATGCTTTGCATTTTTTTAAGTTTGGGAAGCCAGTATCAGCTGTTTTATAAAATAGGAATGTGACCTTGTAAGAGAGATTTGTAATTTACGTTATTGAAGATGCTCCACATCAGAGTTAAAACTAGCAATGCAGGAACTCAGTTTGACTTAGTGCTGTGTTCTGTAGGCTACGAAGCTGTGTTCATTAAGTGTAGTGCTAATTCAGCATAAGGTACAGCAGCTCCTTAGAGTAAGGACAGTGTCACTGTACTTTTTTATTCTGATGGCAGAGTCACAAGTGAGAGGCTGAAGAGAAATAATTTGATGTCTGAAATGACCCATAGAAAATACCAGAAATCTTAGTTTGACTTTGTCCTTCCACTCTTCATGGACACAGTTTTATTTCTGATCAGACAGACAAGTAGACAGAAGCTAACTTGGAAGTAGCACCTTCTTGGGTTTGCCTGGAGAGGGAGTTCTGTAATCAATGCAACTTCTTTCACCTTAAAATTTAGTATATTGTCAGTGATTTTCAAAGCCCATGCAGCTCACACTGCTACTTAGCTTTTGGATTAGGTCAAGTGTTTCACAAAGTCTGGCTATGCCATAGATTCAGTTAGGTCTGAAGTGCCAGTTGCAATCATCTGGGTTCTCGAGCCAGGTGGGTGTGCAGCACAGCTCTCTCCTGTTTCTCCCAAGTGTGCCATGCTTGGTGCAGGTGACAGAGGTAAGGATGCATGGGAGTGGCCAGAATCACTTGTAAGAGAAGTGGCAGTACACATTTTTCCTTCTCTTTGTAGCTCATAATAATTAGAGAAGTGCTAGGTGGTGAGATCTGAGCCAAGGCAGTCACTGGAGCAGACCTGACACATCCTATGGTTTTGTGGTTCTCCTACAAGGGAGACAGTTTTAAAACCTGAGAGAGAACAGGCTTTACCAATTCAAGGCTGAGTATCAGAAATTAAAATGGGAATGGCTTATTATTTAAGCTATATGTAGTTGTGATATCTTGTGTGAGCATGTTTCGTAGCATCTTAAGTGACAGAGAGGACTCTGAATGTAAACTCTAGCATCTGCTCTACCTTTTGCATCTAGTGAAAAGGCATCTGTGGTGCTTGCCTGTCTGATGTTCTGTTTGTTTTAAAATAAAATTCTGTTAAAGCAGTATTAAACAGTGATGAACAATTTATTAATCAAATGAAAATAACATAAGTAAGCCGTAATTAAGTTTTCTGTTGTCACTCCCTCTGTCATTTGACTTGTGGTTTGAAGTGAAAGGGGCAATAATGCTTACCCTTGCTTTCCAATTTTAGGTTAGAAAAATAATTTCTAAAGTGTCTGTTAATATATGCCACAAATTAAATCTTGTATTAGAGAATCCAGCTCAGTTCTCTGATGATGTGAGATTATTTTTAATTAAAATGTCAGTGTTGAATGTCTATTACTTGATTTTTTTCTTTTCCCCAGTACAAAGGAGTTCATTGACCTCTTAAACTTCGTAAAACCAATTTCTCTTCAGGTCAAGTGATATTGTGCTGAGGACTGAGTAAAGGAGAGAGAGAATATTTTAGTATTCTCACTCATAACGTAAGTCAGCTGAAGATAACTGCAGTCTTTTATATCTGTGGGTCTTTACCCACGTGCTCATGTGAGCAGTGGAAGCACATGTGTGTAGGAGGAATATTTATGATGAAAAAAATAATACGATAACTCTGAAGCATAGGAGTTCATTTTTAGTGTAGATAACAGCAGAAGCTCCACTGTTCATTTTATCATCTCACTTGTGCAATCTTTCTGGCAGATTCATTAATGTGTAATGAAAATATGGGAAAGTTTTGCAGTCATCATAATACTACTCTAATAACAGCTGATAGGGAAGTAGGTTTATTTCTCATTCATTTCAGTAAAAATATGGTGGTTTTATCAAAGGACATCAGTTGATACTCAGTATTGATTTCTTCTGTTGTCTTTCCAGCTTGCTGTGTTCAACTTTGCCTATGCCACTGATATAACTCAGTTTCGCCAGCTCCACCTGGATGACATCCGCAGGTCTTTCTTCTTCATATCCTTTTGCTGGTTGCTGCTTTCCAGGGAAAAGTTGTGTTTGTTTCAAAAGACCCCCACGTTCAAAATTTGTAGCCTAGTAGACACTGGAAGCAGAAGCTGGGGGAGATGATTTGACTCACATTGCTCAAAAAGCCAATGGTCTTGTATATTATGTTTTTTGATAAAGTAGTAAAAAATTCAGTATGAACTGCACTGTTTTGGAAAGTTTGGTCTCCTGTGACCATTACAATTGAGGTAAACTTTCTTCTAAGGAGTCCTGGTTTTGGTTTGGTTTTATTACATGATAGGTGTGCAAGTGAGAGAGAAATGAGGAGCCAGTCTAGAACATATAGGTTTGTAGTGCAGGTTTCTAGATCATATCTGGATCTGGGGAGGGAGTTGTCTCAATACTGGTTCCTGCAAAAACAGGCTTTATGGCTCTTAGAATAATCAAATCTGAGAGAGTGGGTCGCAGTTGCAGAGTCTGTGCTGCTGGAATTTGGGACAACGATACTGGACATCAGGAACCTGCAACAGAGGAAGCATGACATACCTCATTGAGAAGGCAGTTCAGTGCTAAGGAAGGAGACAAAACAATTTGCTAGGTGTTGAATGTTTTTGTTTGCTTTAGAGTATACCTGAAAAGCAGCTGAGACACCTTGCAGTAAATTTATCAATTTCATTTGATCTTTTGCTGTTTTAACAAAAAATAAACTAACTTTTAGTAAAGCTACTGCTGTCAGAGCTGAAAACTAGCCAAAACAAGGTTCAAACAATCCAATTGTATTTTTTAAAGCTTCAGCACAGTTACTACTTTAACATCTGAATGTACTGCTACGTTAATCTCATCTCAATTGAAAACACTTGAGTGTATTTTGTTCAGCTCCTGAAAAAGTACATAATTTGCAGGTCTCCTTTGCAGAGGCCAGGTATGATACACACCTGCTCAAAAGATGTGGCTTTTTTAATTTAGATGCCATCTAATGTGTAGAAATAGTGGTATTGGAAGAGAAACCTTCTCTGCTGGAGCAGTCAGTGTAACTACGACCCTGTGAGCTGTGTATCTGAAGATTGTCTCTAGGTTCCTACATAGGGCCCAAAAGTCAGCATGTGCTGAGGGACATTATAGCCTGATCTTCCAGAGGATTGCTTATGCTTAGCATTTTGGTTAGACCTGTGTGCTACTGGTATTTTTTTTTGTTTTATTGCAGAACTGTTGTTCTTATAAATCATAACTGGCAGAACTGGTAGGCTGCTGTGTTACTAAACTTGGACTGAACTCTCAGGAAGCGTAATTTCTTTAGCTATGCTGACCTAATCCTTCCAAAATACTGCATGCAGAATCCCAACAATTCTGCTGAACAGTTGGTAGCAAATTCTTTATGCAGAGACTTAAATGATCCAGTGCAGGAGCTGTAATAGGAGTGAGAGGACCAGAGGGAGCTCTGGCAGCAGCAGCCATCATCACTGACTAACCCTCTGCCTGATGCAAAAAGCAGTTAAAAACCACTCTTGGACTGAAGAGATGTGAGCTATAATGGGCCCTAGTGAGCCCAGGAGGTAGAAAAATACATTTCATGGGATCGTATAGCAGCAAGTGCTGTACCTGGATGAAAAGGGGCAGTGTTTATAAAAAAAACCTTATAGCTGCACAGATACTGTCAGAGTCCTCCTTCCATCGAGTAAGGAAAAAACTGAATCCTGTGTTGCCATGGTCAGACTTGACATAACCTTTGGGCAGCAGACCTATGAGAGGGGTAGCATAGGGACCTTTAGTCTTGTTTCATAGCCAACTACCTCTTCCATGCTCAATTCCTCAATGGAGCCACCTCTTTTGGTGTGTGGTACACATGCAAACATCATTACTTTCTGTAAAAGCACTTGTGTTTGAATGCATGGCTGGGGCTGTGGTCCAGGGGTGTTGCTGGGTAGAGGTCCTGACAAAACTAGCTGCAGCTTTCTGGCAGGGGCCTCAAGACAGGCTCTGAAATATTACCCAAACAGTCTTTTAAAACTGACATAGTCATCTATGAAATCATGGGTAAAGCTAGACAATACTTGGGATTTCTTAATGCAGTGTAAAGCTGTAATAGTGGGTCAGCTTCTTGTCCTTTCATGGTAGGATTCTGAAAGTAAATTGGAATGAAAGGCAGAAAATGCTGGCTTTGTTTTACTGCAGCCATTTCTGTGGTGTACTTTCCTTAAACACATCTACATTTTTTTTATAGTGACAGCCTTTTTTGGCACTGGAAACGTAGCTTCTGTTAACAGGTAAATTTTATTCATTGATTTGAGACACAGTATAGAAAAAATTCTTCCTGCAGTTAGGATGCTAAATATAAATTTGGTTAGCAAAAGCAGGGCAGCAGAATTAAAGCAGTAGTCAGTGGAATAATGATAACAATTTGTTTTGTTTCTGCTCTCTGTAACGTGTTCCCTGAGAACCTGAGCTTGCTGGTTACGAGGTCGTCTCAATTTCCATTAGACTTTATTGGCAGTGTGAGCAGAGAGAGCTCGGCTGCTTGACAACAGCATGGCACCTCAAAAGGCACAAGCAGGCAAAAAATTGTGGAGAAAGAAAAATGAGGTAGGCTGTCCTTGCTCATTTCGTGTTTGAGCAAGAGAAGAGAAAGTTGGAAGCCTTATTTAAAATGTATATGCTCCTGTGTTACAGGAGTGACTCAATACTCAGTTTTTTTAATGGTAAGTGCTAGTCCAAGGATATGTTGTAATGTCTTTTTCATGTTTCTCCAGTTTTGATCCTGCTTCTGTCTATTGTTTCCTGACTGTGTTCAGTCCCTTCATGATGGGAGGCTTGCTTGTGCTGAAGGTTAGTAATCCTGCCTTAGTGAAATCTTCGCAAAGAACTGTCTAAGCAGCATCACCTACACGGTTGTTACTTTGCAATCTAAAGAAACATATATGTGTATTTGAGCTTCATTAGCTGCTTTAACCATGTGTGAAGCTTTCAGCCTTTGTAATGTTTCTAGAGATGGATCCTTCAGTTTCCCAAAACAGAGAAGCTAAAGTGCGTGGAAGTGTAATTTAACTGCATTAGGTCGGTTTATTGTGTTAAAATGGGAATTTAAAATGTTGAAAAGACTTAAATTATGAAAAAAAATTGTAAGCGCTCCCTATAGTATAATATCCTCAGAAATATTGAGGATATGTATTTTTATTAGCTCCATCTACATTACATTAAGTACAGGCTTTGAATACTCTACTGATTAGGTTGTCATTTTACAATTAATATTATTTTTTATCTTTTTAATTGGTCTATCAGATTGAATTGCACTTCTTGTTTGCAGACATGGTGCAGGAGCTCTTTTCTAATATTTGAGTACAGGATCTGCCAGAGGAGTAAAGAGGCAAACAGGAAGGGAGATGTGGAATTTATAGGTCATTGTTAAAATAAGCAGTATTTCCAGCCTCTGCCTTTCTGCTGCTTCTGTCCCAGAGAAAGCAGACTGAAGTTGCAGGTATACTGCATGTTGTGCTGCAGGACAGAAGTCAATAATGCAAACCTGGATGGAGGGGAACAGGTTTTAGCAATGCATTTACACTACAAACTTAACAATTACAAGTCAACTTTGGAAAGGGCAAAAGGCAACAGTCATGTTTCTAACTTGTTTGTTTTGCTTTTTATTTACTGAACTGTTTATGTTTGCTTGACTAGGCTTTGGAGGAGCAGTGTGATCCTTTCCTTACTGAATACATTCTGTATTCTGATTTTTTTGTGGTTGAGATGAGATTGTCCTATTATGCTTGGAGCTGTGCAGCCTGTCACAAGGGGTATTGGATCTGAATAGTTCTGTCTTCTAGCCTCCTTGAACTATTTATCACTAGTGTGAAATGGGATAAATGAAGTGAGAATCATCAATGTGTTTTAATTATAGTTTTCCATATTGCCTCATGGCTTATTTCACTGCAGTTCAGCTATGATCATGGAGGGGTTTTCTCATTCATTTACTAAATGTGCTTCCAGGAAAATGAGTTCTACCCTTTCTTGCCAATATTTTACTTTTGTAACATACACATTCTGTGATAATTTCAAAAGCAGGGCAATGTTTCTGCAACCTGCTAGGTTGTTTTGTAAATATGGCTGTAAACCAAAACACAGTTTGTGTTTTAAACAGGTTGTAATCCCATTTGTTCTGGTGTCGTGTGCTTTTGAAGCTGTGCAAGTCACAACACAACTGTCTTCTAAGAGGTACAGTAAATGCTCTGTCTTTGCATTATTAAGGGTCTTGAATCTGTTTTGCAAGAATTCAGAATTGTCAAATATCTATCTAAATTAAAAACAAAACAAAAGGCAAACAAAAAAACCACAGCCAGTATATCACATTGTTACTTTTATTTTTATTGTTATTATGGTTTGAGTTTTTGATCAGTGATTTTGCAAGCTCAGGAATTCTTTTCTTACTGATAAATGAGTATAAATGGAAGTGTTGGCCCTGTCTGCAACAAACAGATATTTAATATTCTTTGTTGACAATATACCAAAGGAGCACTTTTCCCTGTAATGTAGAAAAATTAGTAGAATTTAAAGTCTGATTTTTGTTTTATATTGCATCTCTGCCTATAGTACAATATTTTAAAAATAACCCATTTATAATGTAACCACCTAACAGCTTTGTAGCACTGACCTCACCACAAGCAGTGTTTTAAAAAAGAAGGCTGGATGCCCTTCCATTGAAGTTCAGTGCTTCCTAGGTGTGTTCAGTATCACATATTTTTTGCAATAGGACTAGATGGCTGCCAGTCCTTTCTCCATCTCTAAAGACCCTTCAGAGAGAATGTGGGATGGGTACCCAGCCTCACAGAGTGCTGTATCCAGACTTGAACCACCCTCACTCTTTTCACTGTCTCAAGGTTTTTATGTTTTTAACTGTTAGCCCTCCCTACCCCTTTCAGCACACCCAGTGCACATGACTGAATCCTCTGCTTCTCATGAGGGATTACAAATGGTGCTGAGATGGTGGAGGTCCCTGTCAGCCACATGGTTTTGAGTTTGATACCATGGATGTTGTGTGGGGTTGACCAAAAGTCTTGCTGGGCAGTGGCAGGGGGATCCCAGGGCCTCTGTCAGGCCTCAGCTGAGCAGGAGGAAACATGATGCCCAGTGTGATGTGCTCTGCCTTTCTGCTTGTTTTCATCCTGCCTGTGCCCTGCCTGCTGTCCCCTTACACAAATGCCACCTGGTACTAATGAGGGACATGGCAGCCTTGTTGTAGAGGAAGCACAAGGCTCACCATTCCTTTTACTTGCTCTGCCTTACCTGTGCATGCAAGGTACCTGGGCTGTCCGTGGACCTCCAAGGAAGGATGTTCATCCTCCTCACTAAGGCTTGTGCAGAAGCAGGGCTGTGTTGAGGAATCAGGGTTGCTCAGAAGAATAATGGTTTACATTTCTAGGGCTTATGCATCATAAAGGTCAGCATTTCCTTTCTTGTGAACTCTTGCCTTGGCAGCACTGGTGCTATGGCAAGCTCTTATGGAATGTGCATCTGAGTGTGTGAGAGGGGAAGCAGTATCAAGTTCTCAATCCAGGGGACACGAGTGTGTCTGTGCTGCTTTATGAGGCTGTGGTTGTAACTGCCACAGTGTCAGCCTGGGAACAAGGCAGAAACCACAAGATGTGCCCAGGATCCCTGGAGAGAATGGTGCTCTGATTGCCAGCACATTCTGAAGTCTGTGCTGCACTCTTTATTGCTCTTGCTGCCCCGCTAGATAATTAAACCATCACAGGGGACAATCTTGTCTTTGTAGTGTATAAACATGCCCTGAAATCGGTGTTGTCCTTCTGTTGTGAAAGGCTTCCTGCAGTTCAGAAGGGCAAAACGGAGATTTTTGTGATTTGGACAAATTGCTCCTAAACTCCCCATTTACAGATTAAAGATTTATTATTTTGTTGTTGTTCATGGGCAATGTTCTGTCAGAATGTTTTTGGAGTTTGCCTGTGAAAACAGCCCTCTAGCTGAGTGCCTCCTAGGCACTACAAGATTGCAATGTCCTATCTGAGCCAGAGGTAAGTGGAGAGAAGCCTTTCAGTGTGTCTGAGATACAGTCAGTTTGTTGCATCCTTATTTACTAATGAAGTAAGGCAATATCAGAAGCTCCCTCGTCAGGAGGCACTGGTATGGGTGTCCCCCCAGTACATGCTCATGCAACGCTGCAGCAGTTCACAAAAAGGCTTCCTGAATTTATGATGGCAATACTGATAAATTAACTGTGTTCTAGTTAAAGACTTCTCTGTTAATGGGTTGGCTGTTTGCAACATTGCTTCAGTCTCATTAACTTAGCAACTAGTTTTAACCAGTTATAGCAATTGCTTCCATGTAATTTAGGATTTACATAGTTTAATGAAAAGAAGATTAGGTTAATGGGGGAAAAATAGCCCTGTGTGCTCCCTTCTGGTTTCTTTTACTGGCTGCAGCCTACTTTCCAGAAATAACCTGCCACCTGACACATGGGTTTGGGAGCACACCACCAAAATGCTGGGCATTCCCAGACCAGCTTACAGGCACCCAGAGATCTGGAAGTGGGGTGATCACCTCCTTCAGCAGCCTTCTACCTGCCAGAGCAGTTGTCAGGATAGGACTGATTGGCTCAGGTATCTGTCTGTGCTAAAGAGCTTTGCTCACTCTTGAGTCCGTCCTGAAACATCTAAATCAGCTTTATTTGGCCTAACCAGCACGTGAGCTCCCTGCGCCAGGAATGGGCAGGCGCTGTTTGAAAGATGCTCTTGTTCTCCAGTCAATGACTCCTTAGGCTTCTCTGTTGCAAAATTGAAACTGTTAATGTGAAATACCTTCTTCAAGCAGGGTGGGATTACAAATGCCAGATGTTCTAGCCATATATTTTAACTGTTCTCTAATAAATTGAAATGTATCTGAGTGATTGAAAGGCAAGTGCAAGAAATCATATCTTATTTTAATATCTTTATGAGGATTTTAATAACCTTTGTAACATCTGTAGCTATGAATAAAGACTTTTTTTTGTGTTTGTTTTGTTTGTTTTTTATTTCTTTGCAGCCTTTTCCTCATTGTTCTTGTGATTTCAGACATTATGGCTCTGGTAAGTTGTTGCACATTCTTTTCAAATAAGATCAAGAAGCAGAGGGCTCCCCTAACTCCATCTAGAGAGATCTGAATTTGTTTCAGACTTCAAAGTTTTTGTAATTAGGGCAGTGAATTGGATTGAGATCCTAGAGTAATTTAGAGATAAAACTCCTCCAGTCACTGCCCCATGAATTTCATGTAATTAATGCTTCTGGAGAAGCAATATTCTCATAATAATAATGAGACAAAAATGAAGTAATAAGTTGTCATTCTGAGTTTTTCATGTGTTTTTCAATCAAATTCCACAAACCAAGCTAGCTAAGACAACCCAAAGCTGAACAATATCCCAACATAAATTTTACAGATTAAAAGTGTGTCTTCATTGCCCCCTCAAGCTGTCTTCAACTCAGCAAGCAGTGCCCCTGGGTGTTACAAGGTAAACAGAAACCTTTCCAAAGCAGCAGGTAGAGCTGGTGTTCTCAATTCATACCTGCTGGTTTAGTTCTGTCCCTTTGGAGTAAGCATTCAGGGAAAACTGTGAGTAAAAAACCAAATAATGACTAATTTGTCTGTAGAGTGAGAAATGGAGAAGCTACGGTTTTGTGTAGTTTCAAATAAATCTGTGACTAGTCTGATTTTCGATAACTTCCCCAGGAAAAGGATTAAAATACCAGTAAACAACACTCGTAGCATTTCACTGAGAAAATCTGTGTAACTAGACCAAAAGAAGAGTGCAGGCATATACTGGTGTGTAGTAAGCCCCAGTATACCCAGGTCTTCTATCTCACATATTCTCCTATTTTGTTTTAACTATTTTAAAACAGTTAGCAAATGTGTTCTTGGTGTACAAAACAAAATATCACCAAACAGATTTGATATGCAGGAGCTGTGTATATCAAGAAATAAGAAAGTTGCCTGTGACAAAAAAAAAGAGAGAGAGAGAACTTGTTTGTGGTCTTGAATCAATGCGTCCACCAACTAGAATTTGGGGATTCACCAGTAGACAATTGCTGTGTTCTCCCAACTTTATTCCCATTTTACAGGTGGGGAACTGCCAGAATTGACAAGATTTTGTGGCGGAATTCCATGAAAACAATATGTAGCATTCTCTTTAGCACTAGGCATTATTTGGGATCCCGTTATTTCAAGCAATAAGGTGGCTTGACTTTTGTTATTGAAAAAGTTCTCTCCTGGTAATCTGTTTCTTGCAAGCCCAGCTTGACAGAATTTGCTTCCTCTTTAGCTGTTTGTCTTTTGATACCATGTTAAATAGTATTTCTGGCTCCTAGACTATTCTTTATTTTGGTCCAAAATGAGCATTCCTGAAAGGTTTTTCCCTTGTTCTTCTTGCAGAATTACAAACGTGAAGTAAACAGCCTGAAAACATGGGGTTTAATTTTGTGTTTCAAATTGTGCAATATTGGTGTAGTAATCAAAGTTGTTTTATTTCCTAGCATTTTTTCTTTTTGGTTAAAGATTATGGAAGCTGGCTGGATATTGGAACAAGGTACAGTTTGGGTTTGTTTTACTTCCATTGCATTTTTAAAAGGCTCATAATTAATACTGATGTTTATCTACTCAGAACTCTTGCAATTTTTTCCAGTTAATCTCTTCAATCAAATGCTTCAGTGATGTTCCTCATACTTAAAATGCACTTGCGTGCATGTGTGCATACATATGTACATGTATATATATCCCAAGCTAAAACTTGGGATATGTGTTCCAGAGCAACATGGAGTAAGTAGTGAATCTAGCATGGCAAGAAATACAGTTGTTAGGATTTGTTTGATTTCTAAAGAACAGTAATTACACAAAAAATATTTTAATTACTGATTTGAATTTTAATTAATTGCAATCACTGTTAAAATAACAATTTATCAAAATCATTAAGTGTCTTGAGTCTGGTTAAACCTCCATATACAATCCCTTGTGAATTAATGAACCTTGTGCAAATATGTTGGTGGCTATGAAGACCCATGCATTTATCCTCCCCCTAGTTGGGGAAGAGTAAATCTGTAGCATTTAAACATAGAAATCACAGCTAAAATGAGAGAATTACTTTTGCATTGAGTCATACGAGCCTCCACAGCATACATCATGGGATAGGTTTGCAACTGTGTGGTGTTATTTGTGAATAGTCTGGAAATTACAAATACAAGGAATACACATTTCAGATTTACCTTCAGAGTGGTGGAAATAGATAATATGCTGTAATAAGCTTAGTAGGGAATGTGTTGTTAATAATCCAGCCAGTTTGGTCACTTGACACTGTTATTTAAACAGAAGTTGAATAGTGACCCATTGTTAATATTCTGTTTAGTCTACATTTACCCTGTGCTTTGCTGAGCCCCAACCTTCCCTCCAGGTCATGCATGTGTGTACACACATGCACACACGTGTTCTGCCTGTTTTCTTTGGACATTCAAATCCCTGCATGCAGATACCTTCTGAAGGTCCCTAATGGGATGAGATGTGGTTGGATCAAATAGTGGAAATGGTGCTTTAACATCAGACTTCTTTGCTGTGGTCACTTGATGGTAAATCAGCTGGCCTCATCCTTTGGTTTGAATTCCTCTGCAGATTAATAAGGGTATTAAAGGCCTCAGAAAAGCTCTGTTTTGCTGGGCAAGAAGCTTTCTGGTGGGGAGTTAGCAAGCAAAAATATAATTTGCTACAAGTACCCCAAAATTTCCTCTCTGATACACAGTCTTCATAACATAGAGATTTACAATGGTGATATGTTGTTTGATCCATTTTAGCTGGAAGTTTGTCTTATCCCAAAGAGTTCAGGGAAGCTCATTATGCACATCCAATTCTGTCTCTACGTGTGTGGTTTTTGAGCACTGAAGAAAGCACTAAAAAAGTCCTTTCAAAAGAGTAATTTGTGATTAATTTTTAACATGGTCATGCATAAGGCTCAGGCAGCCTTAAATTGTCATTACTTCACTTTTGATGATGGCTTGACTTTGCCATGTACATTATTTTATCATAGTCTCTTTATATATGTTCTATATGTATGTGTGTATAGGCACAGAAGGTAAAAATGGCTAGGTTGCATGAGAAAAGAGGTGAAGCCATAGGTGCAGAACTGACATGGTCCTTCTTTTACTTTGCATGAGCAGTAGTTTGGTGCCTGAACCTTCTACTCTGAGCAGATTTCTAATGTGTGGTGCTCAAGCTTGGCAAAATTAGCAGGCAACAACATCAGATTTTTTTTTTTGTTTATACCTGAAAGGGAAGATGAGCTTCATGGGGTTTTGGGCAATTCCCAAAACCAGTGGGAGGGAGATACTAATGTGGCTTTTTCCTGTCCTCCTGTTACAACTGCAGTGACTGCTCTGTGGCATTCCCATTGCGGTGTTGTCTGAAAATACTCCATCTCAGCTGACATTTCAGGTGTTGCCAAAATTTTCCTGAGAACGCTGAGTCAGTTAAGGAACTGATGGTTCTTTTTCTTCCAACTGTTTGTAGCTCAACAAAACCTGTGTGGGATTTCATGGAACAAAGAATAAGAGCACCCTTAGGGACAGCCTCTCAACTTCTTTCATCTCTCTTTTTTTTTTATTTCTTTTTTTTTTTTGTGGCACTGATAGGAAGTGTGTGTGCATGCAATTGTCAGGGTTTGCTTTATGTTACTGGTTACCACACCATTGAAATCACAGGTTGTTAAAGCAGTATTTAATTGCCTGGTGAAGATTCATTCCTCTGCAGTCTATCAGAGTCCAGTGGTATCTGTGCCACACTTGCAAAGCTTCTGATGTATATTTCCATACTCTTTTTTTTGTGGTGATAGATTTCTATGAATTTCTAATTACTACACTTCAAAATTTTGTATGTCCTCTCTCTTACTAAGAATGTACAAGTTCAGTAGGAAACCCTCATTAGGCAATACTTTGGTTTTCCAATACCAATACTTTTCCAGATTATTAATGAAATGCTGAGTAACAACAGATCCAGCATACAGTCCTGTATTACCACATTCAGCAGATTATCAGTGCACTATTGATTTCCTTCTCTCAGTAAATTATCAATTACTATAAATATTTATGGCTTCTTAGAAAGTTTTAAAGCTCCTTTGCTTAATGGTCATGCCAAAATCAATGTGAACTTGTTTTTCAGAGAGTGCTTTTCATTGTTTTGATATAATAATGGGATAATAATCTTTCAGTGAATGCAGAACTCATAGCAGTGGCTTACACAAGCTTCTGAGGTCTGATAAGCTTACCTGCTACCTATATATCTTGAGGTCACCCTAAATTGCATCATATGCCTCAGAAGAATACTCCATTATATTTAATTAAAATAATGCAGTTTTCCTAGTATTTTTGATGTATGAGTTTGTAGTATGTGATCATGAGAAGTTGGTTCTGATGGATTCTTTTATTTTTGAATAACAAAGAGATGGAATAGCTGGCTTTTCAGTGTCTTTGTCATTAAAATAGAATCATGGAATCATTTTGATTGGAAAGATCTTTATGATCATAAAGTCCAACCATTAACCTAAGCACACTGCCAAGTCCATTGCCAAGCCATGTCCCTAAGCACCACATTTCAAATACCTCCAGGGGTGGTGTCTCCACCACTTCCCTGGGCAGCCTGTGCCAGTGCCTGACAGCCCTTTTGGTAAAGAAATTTTTCCTAATATCCAATATAAACCACCCTTGGCACAACTTGAGGCCATTTTCTCTTGTTCTATCACTTATCTATATCTATAAATCTCTATAAGATAGAGGGATATAGTCTTTAAAGCCTGCTTATATCTATACAGTATAAGCAATTTGTAAATAGCTGTATATTCAGATAGTCAAGATAAACCCTAAATCATCTTTGTATGACAGTATAATATATTTTTATACAGACATATAAAGGACACCTTACGCCATGAAGATAGCTGCAAGGAAGATTTTACTTTCAGTTTGGCAACGTGGAGAACTGAAACGGCCTGTAACACACCCAGATGGACTTCCAAGAGCAGCTTTTGAGGGAGCTGTGTTATCTTTGTTATTGTAAATGTGCCGTGAACTGAGAAGTCCCAAGTGCACTGGCCAGGTGGAAGTGTGCTTTGTGCCTGACTCCACGCTCTTGCTGTGTCATCTTAAATGTTCCCTGCAGGAACAGAGCAGCACTATGGGTCTCACAGCCATGCTGTTCTACTTGGCTAAAGCGAGGGGGGAGATGCTCATAGGAAACATGGGTCCTGTCTGATATTTTAAGCTTTGATTTGTTCATTAGTGAATATTTTCAGGTGAGAGTTTACAGAGAGGCAAGTTACAGGCTGTTGGGGTGGATTATGCTTGTTGAGGTCTGAGCCCGTTTGTGCTGGTGAAGTTTTACAATTGATTTCTTAAAGCTATGTGTTTTGAGCAAGATATTTGTGAGAACATTTAGTCATGCTCTACAAAAGCAGGAGAATCTTGTAGTATGAGTCAGGTCCCTTTCAGTGTTCTTCATCCACTTTGGTCAGACCCTGGCTCCTTTGGTTGCTGGTATCCTGGCTGTGGAAAAGCTCCCGCTCATTAGTGAACTTCTTGGATTACTTCTTTTCTCTCACACTGGTTAGCAGCCCAGCTTTGTTAAGAGCTGGTGCTTCTCTACTTCATAGAGCTAAATTGCACTAGGCTAGTGCCAGGGTTGTCACAGTCTTGGGGTCGTGAGGATTGATAGTGTCGGCATTATGAGCTTTACTGCTCTTCTGTGGCTAAGCTCTCAAACTAAATGAGTCCTGTGGCAGAAATTCCAGGTCATTAAACCAGCAAGTGCTCCTCGAAATCTCTTTTTGTGACTAAACTCAGACTTCATCAAGCCTGAAGTTACGCTACTCCTCCTAAAGAGCTTTGAAATAGCGGAGCTGGGTGCATCAGAAGTATGGGTACCTCTCATGTCAGAACGCCAGTATCTCCAGTAGTCCCAGGAAAAAGCCAAACATGTGCACTGGATGTGTGATGGACATGGATACAGCAGTGTTTCATCTGCAACTCCAGGCTGAAATGTCACTGGATTTGGAAAAATCCTAATTAGCAGCTTGATTCAGTCATTGAACACAGGATGCTGAATATCCTAGGTCAAATCTCAGTCTGACCCTAAATAACCCATCTGTAACTTTAGTCAACATTGGGTATCAGAATTTGAGCAAGTGGAAAACAAGTTCTCTGCTTGTTACCCTTTTAATCATTAGTGACTTAAGGACTTCCTAACCCAGAAGCTGCATCTTCATGTTGTGTTTATCAGCCACTCTTGAACTCATTTGTTTAATCTCTTTGAACCCATGTGTTACCACAGCAGAGAATTCTGAAACTTAGAAATGTTGAATGAAAAAACAGTGGGGTTTTTTTTCTTAAAGCTGCTCATCACTGGAATAGTGTTTTCTCTAGAAAATTGTACTTCAGCTGACATAAATATCTTACTTATAATACTTATCTTACTTATATACTGACATAAATTCCTTACTACTGAGGAGTGTCTACCTGGTGGCATGTTCTCCCGAGATTCTGCATGACCAGTTCACAGCAAATGGAAGTTTTGCAGTGGTTTCAGTTGCATACATTGAATTACTCACTTGAATGAAGAACACGCTCAGTACATTTTATTCACTTGGTATGTGCTCAGTTGTGTTTTCTGTTGTCCCCACCATTTGATTTTGTCACAGGCTGGTTTTTACACAACAGTGCTGCTATAATAGTTGTCTTCCAGGAGCAGCGTATATGAAATTACGTACTAGGCTGATAATTAGGTTATTTATGTCAGGAGTTTTTTTACTTGGCAAATTTTAATTTTTCTCTCCCTTCTTTTTATCTGTCTCCTCCTGGCAGCATTAGCCACTATATGCTGGTGATGTCCCTGACTATATTTATGATGGTGATGAACGGACTGGCCCAGCTGCTAACTACAAAGAGGCTCGGACTTCCCCGAAGGACTAAGCACCATTCCACGTGATAAAGCCATAAATCTTCCTGCTTTGTTCCCATCCTCAGGCTTCCCCTGAACCAACATCCACCTCTGGAATGTAAATATACCTTAAGGAACTGGAGTGTCAAAATCCCATCCAGGGATTGGAGTGCTCTGCTGTTACAGGGTAAATGCTGTCCCGTGACTGACATTTGCATTTAGAGATTGCTGGTTGGAAATTAATGGGACTAGAAAAACCTCAGCTTTATTCTTCAAGTGTACATATTTCTTGAAAATAAAAACAGCGAAAAAGTCCTTTTTAAAAGAAACAGGCAACCATCTTTTTGGGGTTTTTTTGGTGATTGTAGCTTGTCTGCTGGCTGTTTATCTCACACATGCTCACTCTCTTTGGGAGTGTGAACTTAGTTTCATGTCTCGCAGAAGCGTCTTGCAGACTAAGGCATAAATGAAATCAGTCTGGACAGATCACTGGTGTGTGTGTTGCCAATGTGGCATACACATTTGAATATCATAGCACATTTGAATATGCTTTTTGCAAGCTATGTCAATGTGCAGGTGAAAATATGTCGAGGCAGGTTAAGGCTGGTATGCTGTGAGGCTGTTGCTTGTAAGACATCAGATTTTAGCTAACCTGAGTGTGAACTGCTGCTGCTGGCTGTGCTCCTCTGCTGCCTCCTGGGCTGGGGTGACCTGAGCAGGATGCCAGCTCAGGTCATTGATCCAAATGAAAAGGAACCTGATTAAAGAGTTGTAGAATAGCGTACAGATTCCCTGGCGGGCGGCAAGGTTAGGGCTGATTGTGTTTCAGTGGCAGCCTAGAGTTAGATCAGCATAGGGAGTTGGTGGTTTGCATAAGGTGATACCACATAGAGACTTTTTTTTCCTTTCTTTCCTTGTTTTTCTTTCCATGTGTGTTTTGCTCCTGATTACAAATGTCAACCTGGGTAGTGGCTGCACTGTGATTCAAATGCAGATGCAAATTCCCTGGTTGTACGCTGATTACAAGTGAGAGCAAAGAGCCACGGTGCTCTGAGGCTCTGCTGGTTTTGGGTGCTCCTGGGGATGTAGTAACTCTAAATACATTGCATGAGGCTTTGAGATAGACTTGTAGCTTCATAGCCCTTTCAACATCAAGCATCAGCTTCCCTGCCACTAGCCCACAGCTGATTAAGTAGCACAAACTACAGTACCCACCTATATTTCAATGCTTCATCATTCCCTGAAGTCATCCGTTGCAAGAATTAAACAAAAATTTTATCTCCTGAGGCAAAAATTGTATCTTCTGCTCAGCAGGAGGCCTGCACAGAGCAGGTGTCCTGCCTTTGAAATAACTTTTTCTATCCACACCGTCAATAAAAGGGCTTTTGAAGCAGACCCCTTTGCACAGAGGAGGTGAGTGAAAGAAAAAACTTCCTTCATTTTGCACTGTCATTATGATGGCATCACTAAAAATCACACTATGTTGTAATATCCCAACTTGCAGCCAGGCCTTCCTGTCTGGGAGCTGATACATATGGTACGTGATGCTGGCAGCCAAGGCTAGACGTTTGTCAGGAGGGCTGCTCCAATACTCTTTCCAGCCATCTGGCATTTGGCCGTGGTCACACGTCTGTTTAATGCTCTGGAAACTAGTCATGCCTCCACAGGAGGTCTGGCTGGGAGAAACCAGTCACAAACCTCCATCTGATTGTTGAGTGCTAGAAAAATGTTGTATCATGGGCCTGCAGTCATCCATGCAGCTTCGGAATGCCTCTTGAGAGCATCTGAGCACTGGAGAGGGAGTGATTTTTCCACAAGGTAGAGGTCCGGTGGACCTACTGGGCATGTTGCTGGCCTCAGGCACAGAAGATATTTCACATTTGTTAGAGATTATACCTACAGACTTGTGTGCTGGAAGGTGGGCATATGCCCACGGCTGGTAGTTGTACCATACAGCCAAGGCAAGGAGCAACCCTGAGCAGGTGGAAAGTTGCTGCTCCAGCAAAGACTATGTGTAGGTGTGGGAACATGCCACATCTGTTCTCCTTAGATCCAGTGAGTCTCTGCCATGGAGAGCTATCCCCACCTCAGTCACAGTCTACAAGGTTCACCATATCATTGCAGGGTACTGTATCATCAGCTTTGTGTGGCCTAACATGTCTTGAGACCTCTGTCTACAGTGCTGTCATTTCAGTACCTGCACCTGTAGGCTGCTGCAGCATTGAGCATCCCAGCCTCCATTGCTGGAGTGATGTCTTTGCAAAACTACTGTTTGTAGAGCTTGTTCACCGACAGGAGCAGCTGAGCAGCTCGTGTTGGTGTGATGTGAAGGAATGGAATGAAAAAGCAGGAAGGTGGGACCCACAGGGCTGCCATTCTGAAGGCACATCTCCTGCAAGCATGTCAATACTGCTTGTTATCTGTGACAGGACCAAGTAGATGTCTTACCTACCAGGTGCAAACACTGGAGGTCCCTGGAGCACGAGAGCTCAGGCCTGATGCCTTAGTGGTGATGTACATAGGTGGTTGGACTGGACACTCTTGCAGGTCTCTTCGAACCTTGATGATTCTATGATTCTTTTCTTACTACAGGGACCTGGTACTAAAACACCATCTCATCCTACTGCATCCAATGCTGCTCATCTGTAGTAGCAGCAATTATCCACATACCTTGGTATGCAGGCAAATGGAAATGTCTGCCAAAGTACAACCTACATCAATTAATCTTCCTCCTTATGGCTTCTATAGTGTCTCCACAAAGTAGGTTTTGTGTTTTACATCCATTCTTGTAAGAGGAGAAACAGGGACAATTTGTTCAGGGGAATGTTTGCAACATGGGCATTGCTTTTTTTCCCCAGTGCTGCTTTGCAGAGGTCTGTTCTTGTTTGCCACTTGCTCTGGTTGGGCCATACTGGTAGCAACCTCAGGTGACCTTTCCCTTTCCCCTGCTGGTCCCTTGAATCTCTGTGCTATTTGTGAATTTGGTTTCTAGCTAAGGCAGCGGCGGGAGGGCTGGAGAGCAGCTCTGGTGGAGAGGCAGGATTGGCTGTGCTATTCCCGTGTCTCCCCAGGGGAGGCTCTTGCTGGAGTCTTGGCCCACACTTTTGGGTTTATTCCAGCACAGGGAGGTGTCAAAAATTCTCCCACTCAGCTACTTTACACGGCCCCATGGGGTGTGTGACAAAGTCGACTCTTCCCTCCCACAGCTGCGTGTTCCTCTCCTTTCCTGAAACAAATGTCATCAGCAATAAAAAAATCATCCTCAACCTTAGGAGCTAAGATAGGGGATGAAATTTTGTACTCGGCTGAGTTTAAGCTTTCTTTTCCTCTGCTTGTGGGTCTCTGATCGTCATCCCTCTTCACAGGGCCCAGGCAGGACTCGGGCCACAGAAGGGGGGTCTCTGAGCCAGCAGAGTCTTGCAGGCCAGTGCAGGTATCTCCCAGCCCCTGTTTTTTCTGCTAAGGGCATGAAGGCAGAATTACCCTGAGCCCTCCTGCCTGCCTTCTTTCACCTACAACAGAGCTGCAGACATCTCTGACTCTGGTCAGTTGAGGCTTCAGACAGTGAAAACCTCGGGCAGGGAAAGGCAGGTAGATCAACATTGTTATTTATGCCTGGGGCTGCAAATTTTGGTTTTTAACTACACTTAAAGTTAAAAACTCTCTACAAACTTGTATCTTCTTGCTTTCAGAGCCACAGACCCCTGAAGAGCTAACTATGAACCTGGAGTGCCCATCAGGTGGTTTAATACAAGAGAAGCTGTACTGAAGAGCAGCTGATACAAAGATCTTGTAATCTTCCATGCTAGGAATTGTTTTCTGCTATTGTGTTATCAAGGCTGTACACAGCAGCCTTTTGATACCTGTCCAGGGAGTGAGTTGTTTCTTCAGAGACGATGAAGCTTAGATTGTATCAAGACCTCTTATGACTCAAACTAAATGACTTCTTCCCTCTCACAGGGTAAATCAGATTTTACAAGCTTTGGCAATTCCAATGCATGCTGTGGCTGTTAGTTGTAAGGCTGCTACAGCCTTCACATTCTTGAATGAGAACAAAGGTGTGAATAAACATTCATGGTCTGACCCAAACCTTGCTCTCTAGCATCACCCTAGAACTGTGGTGTCAAGTTTGGCCAAGCCACCATACAAATGTACTTTCAGCTCTTGCCACTGCAATAACCTGTAAGGGCACGATGCTCATCGCTCTTCAGAATTGTCCACGTGAATCCTGCAGTCCTTTTTTTCATCTCTTTGGGGTGGTGAGGGTACTTCTCTCAGATGACTTTGGCAGAGAGGATGAGAGCATGGAGGGTGCCAGGCTTGCTGCTGCATCCTGATAGATGTGGGGTGCTGTGAGCAGGACCCAGCTGGAGAGAATATTCTGGGGAGCTACAGTTGTGGTGAGGAAGAGAGAACATTTCTGTCTTGCACCTGCTCCAAGGGGTGATCAGAGTCACAGTGGTGGGGCAGCTCCAGGTGCCCCCTTCTCCATCATCGCATGGCTTCATCCAGCCTGAAAGCAAACAACTTTTACCTTTCTTCTCCTGTGTGTTGTCTTTGGGAAGCTGCTTTGTGAGCTGCCGTGGCTGGGGATGGTCTGGGAACCTATCTTGCACTGCTGCCACATGTGTGTGAGACAGCCCTAGTCATTTGTGAGACAGGGCTTGTGGTGAGCTGGAACTGACCATCACAGCAGCTGGTGGTCACCAAATTATTTACAGCTCTCTCCTCAACTAGTCTTTCCTGGACTGGTGACATTAACAGGGATCTGCAGGGTTAAATCCAGTTCATCTGCTTGAAGAGGCTCTGAATCCAGCTGCTTCCAGCAAGGGCTCCCTCCTCACCCCGGGGGCAGGACAGTGTTTTAGCATCTGAGGAGGACTGATAAGGGGAAGGAGAAGGCTGAAAGCATGGCACTTACCCCCTTCCTGTGACCTTTGAAATCAAGCTTGTCAGTATTTTCTTTGTTTGTTTATTTATTGACTTGTGCTTGGCAGCAAGCTTCATAACTTTCTAACTTTGAAGGTGGACAATATCAAGTGGAACTAGAGGAAAACACACCTTATTTTGTTTGCGTTTTATTTTCCATGTGAGTTATAAGAGTAAATGCGTGTGTTTATTTCCTTTAATGTGACATGCAGGTTTACCTTTCACTTGAGTCAGTACCTCTGACAAACCTGTTAATGGCTGGATATCACCCAGTGGGTTCTCTGAGAGGGGGAGAGAGAAAGCACCGCAGTGAGATGCGCAGCCGAATGTGCTTGCAATGGGAAACGATGAGTAATGGAGCCTGCTCTGCTCTGAATTTCTTGCCATCTGCAGCCCTGCTTCTTGGGGCATCACCTCTGCTGCAGGGAGGTCCTTCCTGGCCTCAGTGGTCCTGTGATCTGGTGTACAGGCTGCCAAGTCCTGCATGCCCTGTGCTTGGGCCAGTGGCTAAGCAAGGGGCAAGATAGTGTAGAGTTAGACCTGAGGAATTTAAATCTAAATTACTGCAAGTGCAGTCACATCTGGGCCCAACATTTTTTCCCTGCAGTAAGGTGGGAGGAGAAATACGTGTCACTAGCACAGCTCTTTGCTGTTCTTGCTGCCTCCTCTTCCTCCTCGAAGGGGTTCTCAGTGTTGCTCCAGTAACACCTGCCCAAGCCCAACCCCAAGCTTCAGGAACCACAAGCTGATCCAAAGGACATGTGTCCAGCAACAAACATTGCAAATATGAACCACTGGCATTTAGGGTTGGGGAGATCTCTGACCAAGACCTAAACTGCTCTAATTAAACTTAATGCTAAAGGACAAGGCATTCTGACTGCAGTTCTTGTATTGACTTTCTGTGGAGTAACCTTTCTATATCTCAGTAGACATGGCCTTTTGTGCTGGACATCATTATTCTGTCTTCTTGGCATATGAGACAGTGCAAGACAAAAACGGCAGAGTAATTTCAACAGGGGCTAAAATTTGGTGATGTGAGTTCTGGTGAACCCACAGGCAGAGGTGGGCTCTGAAAATACTGTTTTATTTTTGTATCAATTTCCATATTAAGCTAAGAGACACTAGAACTTGCTGTACAAAGCACTGCTGTCCAGAGCTATTTTTAGTTGCTGGGATGTTTGTCTCCATCTCACCAGACCTCCAGAAACGAGGGGACATTTTCCATCATGGGCTTTTGAGTAGGAAGCTTGTTACATCTGATCTGCTGTGAAAGGAAAACACATGTTTCACCACTGTGTATTTGTTCATACAAGCAGTATCTCTGTGTCTCTTCTAACCTACATTAACACATTGTATTTCTTTTAAACTGCTACCAACTTCTTGCTTTAATGTAACTTGACAATTAATTGGCTTTATGGCCAAAAGTAGAAATGAAATGTGTGTCATTTTTAAAGAATTACGTAGTGAAGGAAAACCTCCTAGTATTTGGGATGACAGCCAAATCTTCATCTGGGACCTGAATCAAACACAAGCCTTCCAAGATGTTGTCCCAAGCTGCTTCATTTCCTGGGGCTCAATTTCCCTGTCAATCCCAAAGCAGTTATGCAGTAAACCCTGCCTAAGATTATTTTTTTTCCCTGAGCGTGGCTTTCAGCGGTTCCCCTCAAGGGTTCCTCCTACCCTTGCTTCTCCATCTGTGTCCTGGGTGGCCCAGGACCTGACCTGCCAGCCTGGCTCTGCGACAGAGGCATGGGAGCCTTTGCAGTCAGTGCCGGAGCCCGGGATTGTTCAGAGGATGAGTTTTGTCCTGTTTGGTAGGTCATGATAGCAACCAGTCTGTCATGGGGGAGCCTGTTTCCTCGCTTTGCTGCTTTTGTTTGTTTGATTTATTTTTTTTTTATGATACTTAAACCATGGGGTTTGGTTGTTTTGTTGTTGGGGTTTTTTTCAGTTAATGACTGGGAGACCAGCCGGTGGCATTAATTCATTTTAATATGACTCAATCTGAGAAGTGCTCAAGCTTCCTCTTGGAGAAAGTGCCAGACTGCATATTTTTTTTTCAGGTACTTTGCTTGACAGAGAATAAAATTTTTACAAAAATTGCTCTGCAGAGCAAGGGAATAAGCTCTGTCATTTTCCCTTCCCAGTACTCATTTCTAGCAGAAGTACCTGACATTTGGGGGAACGCAGCCTCTTCATTAGTGGATGCACGGAAGGCCCCACAGGCACGAGCACAGAATAACTGGCTCTGCAACCTAAGGAACTGCAACTAATTGTGTTTTAAGGCTCTATTTCAGCGAGGCACTATTACTGCCTATCATTCCAATGGAATATATCGGAACTGAAGGGCAGCAACTATATTTTCTCACCTCGTGGCAATTTTAATTCTTTCTGAAAGATCTCGGATGCTGTGAGCTTTCTGAATATGAAGCAAGGTTGCTCAAGTAAGTGGAGGTGAGGGTTTCCACTGTAGTTCACAGCACTTAACCTCAGTGAGGGAAGGAAAAGTTAACAGGGTTGCTTGTGTTTGGGAGAATTACCTTGTGATGCATTGCAAATACCCTCATTGTAAGCAGTTATTTAACTTAATCTGTGCCACAGTTATGCAAATATGCTTATCATGCATTTGACAGCTTGCTCCCATTCCCTCTCTAGGAGTGGTGGTGTGTGTAAGATGGATCCATGTACGTGCTCCTAAAGGCAAAATGTGTGATAGAGCTAAATGGCATTATTTATTTGTTTATTTTGCAAGCCTGAGAATGTGCCTCACTATTAAGAAGAGGAACACAGTAATGATTCTCTTTAATTAATGGAGATGTAACTTTCTTGCCAGTTCTAAGTGCTGTTTGATCTATCTGAGATGTGCAGGACTGGAGAACTCAGGTAAAGTGCTGAGGAAGCACTATTTGTGCTTGGTGTGCGGAGCTTTATGAAAGCAATTTACATATTTGCACACTGAAGCATAACTACTAGCACATAAGCAGGGTGATAAATGATTAACTGTAAAAGATTGACAGTTTGGGCAAAAATCCAGCAGAGCACTTAAGCATGTGCTTAACTTCAAACAACCTGGCACTGCTGACTGTGGTGGGGCAGAGTCAGGTCCTCTCTTAAGTTCAAGAAACTGCTCGTACCCTTCAATTAAACATGTGCTTAAGTGACCTGGAGGACCAGAGTCTGGCTAAGAGACCTTATAAAAGGAAAAACTTTCTCATATAACACTTAAAACAGGATGGCAGCAGTAAGTAGGACTGGGAGCAGATTGGAGTTTGTAATGGATAAGCATCCCCAGCCCTACTGATGAAGTGGGAGTTGTCAATTGCCTAGCATTTCTCAGATTTGGGGCAAAAATAGAGGTATTCCAGCAAAAGACTAATCCAGCCTGCCCATTTCAGAACAGCATTTTGTCCTGTGCATTTTGTTCTGTTTTGTTTTTTAATTTTCAGGAACATAAACATATTAAATATTTTATTGTTGTTCCATGAAGTTCTCATTCTGCTTTAGCCAAATACTGCTTTCGCTAAATGGCTTAATTGGAAATGGAATTAGGCCAAAAATAACCCCCAACCTCCCAACAAACAGTGTTTTTGTTTTCCAGTAACTTGAAACTCTTCTCCAGCATTCATCCTGCATTGGCCCCATGCCACGCACCAGGAATCCTGTTCGTAACTTCACTTCATCACAAGCCCCTTTCTTGCAACATATTTAGAAGTTCCTGAAGGTGGAAAAAGCTGTTCTGAACCACAAGTGTTAAGCAAAGGTTGCAGGTCCAAATCAGGGTCATTTGGATGAAATTGGCTTTGGACTCCTTGTAACAAACTTTCTTCAAACTCCACAGGAATGATTTCATGTGCCTGAGTGAAATTTGGCAAACTAGAGAGAGCTACAGGTGAAGTCCACTGCTTTCTCCTTACCCTTTTGTAGGAGAATATTTGGGTTTATTTCACTGTCAGAAGCATATGCTCCTCAGGTGACCACTTCCATTTCCAGGAGGTACCTGAGAGCAATGGCTACTCTGTGTTCATCAGGCATTCACGCAAGCATGAAATCTTCACAATGATCCCTGTGTGCTTTTACATCAACACAGAGCAGTACCTGCTACTGTTGCATGTTCTCTGCTTTTTGGGAAACTTTTTGACTCCGTGATTTTAATTATTATTTTTTTCTTTATTTTAGCTCTCCTGATATTATCTCTCTTAAAATATGTCTGAAATTCATAGTGGTTGAGTGAAGCTTAATTAAAGTGTGTCAGTGTGATGGTTTCTTTCATTCAGGAGACATGCAGGAAGATGATAACCTCCTTTTATGGAATAAAAATTAATTGATTCAGTGCCAAACACACAGGCCCTGGGTAATTAACAAGAAACAGAAAAGAATGTGGAAGGATTTTTCTAGTGCCCGGGTTCAGATCTAAGCAATAAGGTACTGTTACTGGATGTGCATTTTCCAGAATAGTCAGGAAACAGAAAAAAGGAGCTAGAAAGTCCTGGAGACAGAAAAAAGTTTGAAATACCAGCCAGAGAGAATGGCTGAAAAATCTCTTCACAGGTTCGAGTGCAGGCTAGAAAATGACAAAGAAATTATCTCTGATTTGATTCAGGCTATCTTCAAGGCTTTTGTACTTCTTTCTTTCTTTTTCTTTGCAAAATCAACGGGATTGCATAAAAATACCCGAATCCCTCAGCAATTTCTCCTCCTAAAGGAAATAACTTGAAAGACCCTGAAAAATTACCAAACAGCATGACATACAACAGCTCTGAAAGCAGTCACACTTTTGTAGTCTGAGGGGAGGGGGGCCTAGAGCTTTCTCCATATCTGTTTTAAAGCATCAAAATAGATTTTGTTCTCCTGTGATGTGTTGACCTTGGTCAGCAACCACCAAAATCGGCAGGAATTTCCCAGACACCATGGAAGCCAACAGATTGAGAGGTCAATCATAGATGGACAGTAAAAATTTCTTTTTGAAATATTATAATTTCTTTTTTAAAGCCAGGTTTGATAAATTCAAAACTCTTTGTATATTGGTCAACTCATGAGCACGGGCAGGAGCGATGCCTGATCGGCTGTGAAGAGGGAAGCATTGCTAGCATTCACAATCCTGATTCCTGGGGCAGGAGGTACATTGGGGTGGATTTTATCACTAGCAAATCAACATAAGAGTGAGTGAGGGATGTGGAGGAGGAGCTCACAACTCTGCCATTACCATTACTGACTGGTTTGGGTTTGTTTCTTGTACTAAAGGAAACTATATATATAGTCTTTTGTTGTTGGTTTTTTCCTCTGGACTCAGACAATTCAGAAATCAGTAAATCACATAAATTCATATCAGGAGAGGCAACTTTACTGTTTTCTGTTTTAAACCAGTTCTTTTGTGTTTTGTCTTGCCTTCAAAATCCTTCCTGCTTCTCAAATGCAAGATAATGCAGGCAGGCAGCTTTTCTCATATGAGCCAGAAAAGATGTACTGATAAGTGTTTAACTGCAGGCTTCTATTTCATATGCTGAAAGTAAGAAAAAGAAGGGAAAAATGTTAATGTTAATGATGTCCTGTCATCATCATATTCTCTTCAGGTAACATGGGAGGAGGCTGCATAATTACCTGGACAGAGATAAGTGTATTGACTCCCGTTATTCCACAGCTGGAGCTGTTTTTCAGTGCGTGAGCACAAAAAGCTTTAAGGAATAATGCACAAAAATGCTATTATCTTTGGAAAAAGAATATTCACCTGGCTTAGCCATTATGTAGCTGAAAGCATGATGGGTACCAAGAATGCTGACTACATTTGCATGAGATTAGTTAAGTCATCTAAGCTGAATGTCCCCCCTATCTGTCTCACCCTATGCTCAAATGATGAGGAACTTGGAAGTGAAAGTAGCAATGAAGATGCAAAGCTGCATGAGCAATTTCGTTATTTTTTTGTGCCTCTTATTTTATCACAAAAGGCAGGAAGAGCCATGGGAAATGCTGGTGAGGAAATTGGTAGCTCTGGGCTCTGCCAAAGTGTGTGACCTCGGGCAACTTGATAAAATGTCTGGGACCACTTTTTTGCGCTTGATTTCATTTTGAACAAAACTTCGTGATACCAAAATTCCCACTGCAATCCACAGCATTTGATAGGAGGTACAGCCCACATCAGTACTTCACCCGTGAAAAGGGAACTGTTTGATAGGATGGCCCACAATTCACCCCTTCTCTGAAAGGTTGACAGTCTACCTGGACACGAGGAGCAATTTCCTATCGCTACTATGTGCGGCAGGAATCTGATCTTGGCTGGGGTCTCCCAGAACCACAGTAATGCAAATAATAACACCCCCAGCACCAGCTAAATGCCATTTCCCAAGTTCTGATTGCCTGGTGCTGGTACAGTCCAGTGGTACTTGCTGGAGCTGAGACAGATGCCAGCCTTTCCAGCATAGCACTAGTATGTGCTTGCCAGGATGGATGGAGTCTTTTTGCGGGCTGGTTTTGTGCTGTTCAGAAGTCTTCACAGGCAATTTAGGGAACATGTCCCCAGGACATTTTGCATTGAAAAATCAGCGTAGGGACTGGGACATGTTAGTTCAGCTGCAGTTTTATTGGCAATATGGGATGTGAAATAACACAAAGTTTTCATCTGGCCATAGAAACAACTAAATAGAAGTGCTTTACGACTTCAGGATTGTTACATTCTTCTCATGTTTCAGCATTTGCAGATACAACAGATGAAGCAAATTAAATTATGCATGCACTAAAGGAATGCATTGTTATCCAGTCTTTGTTAACTTGCCTGCAAATAAATAAACACAAATAACTAGAAGATGTATCTTGAAGATTTGGTAGGTTGGGGGTTTTTTTGCCTTATGCTTGTACACGTATTATATCTGTAGGTGATCTGTCAACCATACCTGCTGCACTTGTTACCTGATGGGTCTCTCAGCGTAGGAGAAGCCACGTGGCTGCACATCCCTCATTTGCATTCTGGTTGCATACAGCTCTGGCGATTTGTTTATGCAACCGAATGTATGCAATCATCAATAACACAGGCTGTAATAAGTCCCAATTAAAGTTGCCACAGGAATCTTCCTTCATGTTTATGCTGGCTTCTGTAGATTTAAATGCTCAACCTTAATGATGCAAATGATGCATTAGCGTTGTTTTCTTTTTTTCTTTTTCTTTTTTTCAAATGCTGTGTTTGCAGTATAAAGTCCACAATTCATTTTGTTCTCTGCCCAGCAGGGACACTTTTTCCACTGACTCTTTAATAAGAAGCCTTCATGAGTACGAAAGCCATTTATCTTTATTAGCTGTATGTTTTGCTCATCACCTCTCTTACATTTATGAATTAAATATTTATTGATTCTTTTTTTCGCAAAGAAGAATGCCCCACTGCTCAGTAAGAACAATTACCACCAGCTACACACAGAGAACTGTAAGCAAAACGAACTTGCATTACTCCTCTAAGTTATGTCAGAAGTGACAGGAACTGAATCTATCTTTTAAGGGAGATCCTTGTGGGGTTGGAGGTTTTTTTTTAAGAAATCTGTAAAATGTGCTGTGAAAGAAGGGCTTGCATCTGCTTGTTTGCTTTGTTTCATTTTTTGTATTTTGCTTTGTGATACACAAGCAAAGGTGAAGGCATTTTTGTTCTCTTCCCAGCTTTTTGCTTGTATTCTCATGGCCAGAGAGGCTGTGGAGTCTCCTTGGCTGGAGACATTCAAACCCCGCCTGGATGCGTTCCTGTGTGATGGACTCTAGGTGACCCTGCTCTGGCAGGGGGGTTGGACTGGATGATCTCTCGAGATCCCTTCCAACCCCTAGGATTCTGTGATTCTGAGTGGTGTTTGCTGACCCACCAGCCAGTTGTGCCCAGTTTTGGACACGGCACCTCTTATCTCCCAGTCTGCTCTGTCTCAGCAGCCGTGTAGAAATTCAATTATTTTTGAGACTTATACCCCTGAGACTCCTTTGAATTCAGCTGAAATTGGCTTTAAGAGAGAGGCAGAGGGGTGGAGGAAGCTTTCTCTTGAGGACCCAGCGTGCTGACTCTGTGGCCTCTCTCCCCTCACCCTTCCCCTCCCTCACGCCTGGTGACGGGCGGTCAGAAGCCACCCGGGTACATCACCTCAGGGCAGGCAGCCGTCTGCTCCTGGTGAGCCTGTCCCACTCTTCCCTATTGCCTCCCTTGGAGTCAGGCTGCCCTGAAGACCTGAGCTTAGACTGTTATTTTCAGGGATTGAGGGGATTTGGGAAAGAAAGGGAGCGTCTGTCCCCTGTGGGCCCAATGTGTGCGAGAGGCCGCGGTGCCAGGCGCGGCCTGCGGGTGGAGCTGGGTCCTCCTCAGGGCCCTGTCACACACCCGCCCTTCCCCAGGGCACACACGGCTGGAATTGCTGCTTTTCCTGCCGCTTTTGATCAGCTGGGATAGCACCACCTGTGAATGGGATAACGGTAAGGAAGGACACACAAGAAGATGCTGTGAAAGGCCCTTTTGCCCAATGTCCTTGGCTGAGGGATGTCTCGGGTTTAACACCAGTGGAGCCAGAGAACTCGAATGGCTTCACACTGGGTGTGCTTCTGTGGGCTCAAGTGAAAAACACTTCTTGCCAGCCCTGTGGTGTTTGCCTTTCTTTCTAAGGCAGTAGAAACATAGGGAGAAAAAAGCCTTTCCTCAGCAACACTGTTGACACAGTCACAGTTTTCATTATCTGCACTTCTCGTCCGTGGCAGCAATAACGTCGCCTCCCTCTCCCTCCTCTGGGCTCTCCTGACACATCAGTCAAATGCCCACAGCAACACGGCCATGAAATGTCTTTTGACAGGAATGGCAGCTCCTGGCCCACAGCTACAGCAGCTGCTGTGACGATTGGTGTGAGGACAGCACAGGGGACAAGCACCAGGCATCGGGCCTTGCGCCTTGTTCTTCAAACACTCTTCCATCCGCTCTTCTTGTGGGACTTCTGATGGATTAATTTCTCCCTTGGAGTTGCAGCCCTGTGTTTGCTGTTACCTCTTTGCAGTGAAACACCTCTGTGATGATCAACTGAAAGGCAGCAAAACTGAAATATCTGTGTGTCGTGGCAGAGAAGGTTTGGGTTAACGCTTCTTGCCAGGCACAGGCCATCCAAAGCTATGCTCTAGTCATCCTCCTGTATTTAAGCTCTATTGATATTTCATCCTCATTTTATTGCTTCATGGCACGTAAATCCTCTCACTGCAAGATGCTTTCCTCAAGCTAAGGGGATGTAGCTCTCCATGGAGGTGACTGTGCTGCTGGGATAAATACCCCCGAGGGCCAGGAACTGCAGCGCCAGGAGATCCAACTGGAAGCACTGATGCTCTTCTGTGTTATCAACCCCAGCTTCTATGGTAAGGTAAGTAATCCATGTTCAAACATGCATGTCCAGTCTCTCTGTCCTCCCGCACTGGTGTTTCTAGTGTAAGATGTTGCAATGGGAAGACCCCATCCCTTGGCTGGCAGGGTGCTGGGATGCTCTTCTGTATGCAGAGAGTGGAGGTCAGCTCTGTATCCTTTGCTGCCACACTCTCCTCCAAGGGCAAAAACAGGGTGCCCAGGGGCAGCTCGATCCCAAGAGGCCTGTGCCTGCCAGGGAGAGCCCAGGGCTCTGCAGCAGGTTTGTTGCTGCCTGTGAGAAATGGCCCAGCTCTGCCTGACAGCCAGTGATATATCCTCTGGTGGCATCAGTCCAGTCACAGCTTCACCCATGTGAAGTTTGTGATGAAAGATATTCTCCTTTGCCACCTCCTCCTCCTCCTCCCCTGGACTGGCTCTTTGAAAACGGCGGCTGGCTTTCAAAAGCTGGCAGTTAAAAGAGATAACAACGTGCCTGCCCATGAAAGCGAACCGTCCTGCATGAGCTCATGAGAAAATCTGATCTAACCTGCCTGCCTGCACAGTATTTATAAACACTGCTACCCAAGGATTAGGCAGCCCAGCCTGGCTGCACTGATGTAGTCAGTAAAAGCAGCTGTTTATATTTCAAACTTTCTGATGTAGCAGGGTTTTATAAAAAAGTCACAAGGTCACACTTTTTTTATTTTATTTTATTTTTATTTTTGCAAAGCTTCTAGAGGAACAAGCAGTGCTTCAAAATGCTGCTGCCTGAATTTATTTAAACATTTCAGGATGTTGATGTCATGTCCCCACCCCCCATCCCAAACTTCAGCAAACATCAAGATTTGTCTTTAGAGCCGTAAAGGAAACCGGGATTCATTCTACAGACCGGAGCCTCACTGGGTCTAAATTTCTACAGCTGCACCTACAGAGGGTACACTGACCTGATCTGGTGAGCTTTAACTGGTGCTTTGTGGCAACACTCATGTGGGCATGGGGACCACAGCCCTGCTCCCAGTGCTCTGCCAAAGCAGCTCTCCAACACGCACACAGCGCTCTGCTGCAGGTAGGACTGGGGGTTTCAATCAGGTCTGGCCAAAATACTCCTGGGTTGTGAGTCACTGAAATGTGGTGCCCCAGGGCTATGGGTTTCAGGTGGCCTGTTTAGACAAAGGAGTTTGAGGGTGGTGGGAAGCAGCTGGGCGATGAGGGTCTGCCTGCCCACCAAGAGGTGGGATTGCTGGGGGCCCTCCTGGTTGTTTTCTTCCTGGTGGTTCCAGTGTTCCTCCTCCTCCTGCCCTGGACTCCTTCAGGTATCTGACCTGGGCTCTTGCTCTATGGGGGGATGGACATGTGGCTTTTATCATGGGACAGAAAGGCTTTCCAAGCTCCTAGCGTGTCTGTGCTGATACCCTTTGGGCTCAGGGTCCTTCCTGCTCTCAGAGGGGCCCCCATGCCCAGCTGCTGTTGAAGATTTCCTCCTCTCTGCCCTAGCAGCTAAGTGGAGGTCTGTGCTGCTGCTTTTGTGATACCCCAGGAATATTTTTTTTCAGCTGTTTTTTGTTGTAAAAGCACAGTAATCCTCTGATTCCAACCCAGTAGGAATGGAAACCCTGGTTGTTTTATGTTACTCAGCAGTCAGCATTTTCACTAGACGAGATTGAAGGATAAAGGATGTTTACTTAAGACTGTGGGCGTGTGATACTAGAATAAAGGTAATAAAAGAATTATTTGTACTTAGAAAAGAATTATTGTACTTAGCTTTAAGTATTTTTTTGGCTGTTTCTGCAACCCAGCTAACTTTTTCGGGTAGTTCATTAGCTGCTGCTCCTGGGGCTGGCATATTCTGCTACCTCTTCCTCTGATTTGAAGGGTGGCTGCTAGAGAAACTATTCTGGTTGCCGTGTTCCTTCCTAAAAAAATTTTCTCTTCTCTCTGTCTGATTGCCTGTTGGTGCCTGTGACTTAGCCCTGGGATCTGGCTCTGGGACCTGGTTCTGTAAGGACTTGCATCATTTCTTTCTCCCCACCCCCCCCTTTCAGGTTACTGAATTTACATTTCTATTGTGCAAGTAATTACCTCATTCCTGGCTTCAGGCTGCATGCTTTTGCTTAGGAAAACACTGTGGTGTGACTCTATAAATGATATCTTATGAGAATTGTTAACAGTACAAACCCCTTTTATGATTTATAATTGATTGCTCGCCACAAACTTTGCATACAGCCTCAATGTGTAAACAGGACCAAAGGGTGATCGGAGGATGGAGTTCCCAGCACGGTGTGACACTTGGCTTCCATTTTATTTGATTTTTGGGACCCCACCCCAACCAGCTACAGAAGAGATTCCCGTAGCCGATGAAGGGCAAATCCCGTAGCCATTGCCATGCCCTTTCTGGCAGCAGATTGCTGCTTTGGCAGTGATTTTTCTACATCAGTATCTTTGGCAAGATTCAAACCCACAGAAGTGAGGCACCTCCAGTGCTAGGCTGGTGGCCTTGGGGAGAGGCTTCTCCAGCCTTACAGCACTCAGGGCTCAGTGATTCCCTGCCAAGATGATGGCATTTTGCTGCCATGAAAGAGAAGTCATGGGCTAATGGGTTTTCCAGAGGAGGAAGGAGCTTACTGTATTTGCTAAGCCTGTTTCTCCTTGGACTTTACATACAGATGGGTGTGAGTGTGCACACACAGACTCAACCTCCCTGTCTCTCAAAGGCATCTGCAGAACTTGCCTGATGGTCCTATGGATGTGACCCTGTGGACAGCTGGCTGTCCTCTGCTGAGACTGCAAAGAGTTAATGTTCCTTGACTTTGTTGCTTCGATTAACCCCTTGCATTAGATGGGAAATGCCTAAAGTACATCTCTCTTATTCCTAGTCCTACTTCCCAGTCAGACCAAGTGACAAACATACTCCTTAAGATCAGCAGAACCAGAAAGTCTCAGGAATCCTGCTGAAATGACTGAGATTGGATCTGGGCCCCAAACAGCTGAATAAAAATAGCAGTTTGGGTTAATTTATAGAATCTGTTTTTTTCAGAAATACTTTTAAGAGTTTGTAGGGTGTGGAGACTATTTTTTTAATCTACTTTGAATTAGAAAGAGATGGCAGTGAAGCTGGTACAAAGTATAAAGAATTTTCTCTGATAAATTAATCTTATTGACTTAGTGCATTTTAGCTTGCCCTTCCTTAAAAGCCCAATCTTTTCAGAGTTCATTTTGGGATCTTTAAAAGGGTACTTTGGAAAAACACTTTTAACTGAAAGGCAAGGCTAGAGACGACATGTTTTGCTGAAAAAATATTTCTGCCAGAAAAAGTAGCTCTCCTTTGCCTAGTTTCTATATTTAAACTTTTATCAGAGAAAAAACTATTTTTGCAGGAGATATTCTGTGCAAAAATGTTGATTGGTTCAATGTAGGAATCAGAGTCTCAACAGAGAGTAACTCTCCACTGAGCCGTATTCCAAAAACCAAGCCTCCAATTAATTTTCTTTTTTACTGAGAAATGCTCTGTCACTTGCTGAGTACGTCTGGCACATTTCAGGCTAACAGTTCTGTGTGGCAAAGCTGTGCTGAGACTAAAATAGGGCTTTACATTGGAAAGCAACTTGTGACCTGTCTTTTTTCCACTGAGTCCTTATCATGGATGTAAATCCATGAGATTAATTGTCAAGATGGGTCTGAAGGACTCATTCATTAATTCCTTATGCATACCTATGTTTGGTCTTCTCAAGTAGGGATGATGTTCATAATTTGCAGCCAAGGCTTGATTGATAGATGATAAAGCAGCTCTGAAACGCGTACGTTTGCTTGATGTAACCCTTCTAAAAATAATTCACGGGATTAAAAGTCTCTGTCAGAAAGCCAACTAAGTGGTAAAGCTAACAAACTCTGCCAGGGCCCCAGGCGTAGGTTGTCACCTAACAAAGGGTTGGGTTTTGTGGACCTTTAAGATCAAACATCTACAGTACAGCTCATGGGTTAGTAATACTATGATGAAACACAGGGACGTTTTAGAAGCATGGAGGGGTGGGGAAGGAAGTCAATCCAGATGTCTTGTTGTTATTATCTGCTTGGAAACAAGAGCATGGAGAGCGAACTCTAAGCAGGCTTGAGGTTTGAAGTTGATTGTGTTAAAATAGCAGAGCAGTAGTTTTTGTATCAGTCAAATGCAGTTTGTGAGGGTAATCCTGTTTTAATGTTTCTAATTTATAATTAAAATTATTTCCATTGGAATTTATACCACTCTACTTTCCCATAATCTCACAAAGCATTTACAATGATAAAGGCTGAAAATGAATCACCTTATCCTTATGACTGCATGGATCTGTGTTTGCTGGGGCATGGAGACAGGCCCATCCCGGCCAGGGGGTTCCTCAGCAGTGGGCAACCCCTTTCTCATTCACTGCAGATTAAAAGGGTTCAAAAGCTGTGAGAAGGCTCAAGGCTCCCTGTGAGTTCGGGATCACAGTATAGGATGGGCCGTGAAGCCTCTCTAGGGTCCCTGCTCCCCGGGTGGGGGCAAATGGGACTGAGAGCAGTGGTGGCTCCAATTCTCTGAGGGATGAGCATTGGGATGATAACCCAAACATGGTTTTGCTCAGGCCTAGAGTAGGCATGTGGGGTGCTTGGGTTGGCTCAAAGGCCCCCTGCTATGCAGTACCCTGGCGTTGGAGACAAGGAGCCAGAGCAGGGCTGGTAGTCCTGACTGGGGACACCATGGCAGGCACCCAACCATCAGGCTGCCATGGGAGGAAGCACCCAACCATCAGGCTGCCATGGGAGGAGGGGACCGCAGCAAATGAGGTCTGTTCCTGGCTGCTGCCTCTCACTGCATCAGGGGAGAGCCCTGATTTGGAAGGGTACAGAGGTGAAGCACAAAACCCCTTTCCCTCCTGAAAGCCTGGTGTAAAAGATCAAAATGTTCATCCTGAAAAATGTTCAGAGAGGGAATTTTCTTGTCCTTTCTCTTGATCAAAGAGTTTCCCTCCTTAATCCACTTGCTGGATGACAGTGTTAGTAGTAAATTGTTTCCCCTTTCATCCTCATGGTAGGGAAGTGTGTTTCAGTCTAGTAGTTCCTACATGTGTTTTCAGAAACACCAGCTCCATGGATATCCACCTATCCGAGTTTTTAAATATTTTAAAAATCAAAAAACCCTGGACTTAGAGCCTAAAATCATCCCTACATTCAGAATAAAAATGAAAATTGGAAAATGCATTCAAAACTTTCATAATTCAGCATTCCTTGACTCTTGGTGTGAAGAAAATAAATGGAACTCGCGGGTTTTGGTACTGTGATCTGGGGGGAATATCTCCCAGAAAAGCTGGGAGGAGGGCTCTGAAGAAGGTTTTTCTTTTAGTTGCTTATCTTAGCATAAGGTTTGCAGTTGAGGAAGCTGTGCAGTTTGTAATCTTCTGGTCTGTTGGGGTTTTTTTTGCTGGGAAAACAGTTTTAATAACAGGCCAAATTTATTACAACACTCGAATGCTACAAATCATTGGTATTTTGTGATGCTCTATCTTGATACAAACATGAAAACACAAAGGCTTTTGGGGCTAGACTTGACTGTTCTGCACTGTTTTCTCTCTTCTCCTCTCCCCCTCTTCCCTTCCAGAATCACTGATGCATCTCTAATAGGAAAAATGCAAAGTGTGCAAGTTGTCTTGGCACTGTGGCTCAGCATCTTGTCATGTTGCACTATTATGTTGACTCTTCTATGCAGGGCGAGCTCGTGAAAAAATTCCCAGAAGCACTGTTCTGGTTCAGGCAACCACAAAAGCAATTCCCCTTTTTTTTGTTGGCTGTGGGAAGAGAGATTCTGTGGAGACGGGCATCTCCGAGCTGATCGGCTGGTTGGATTTAAAGGGAGCTGTGTGGAGAAAGCTGGTGGCATGTCACAGACCTAACTGTGCTTACACTCAGCTATTGCTTCTCCTGCTCACTTTTTGGATGCAGAAAGAAGAGAGGAGATGCAGAAGTCCCCTTCCAAAATCTGGGTGTATTGTTTGCTCATAATTATCTTATGAAATAGGAGGGGATGAAACAGGGAAACTTGACCCGATTGCTTACAAGACTTTTGAGGGACTAATTTAATTATTTCAGTATTTTGTGGTTATGGCCACTCAAGTATGAAGTCCTTCAGCTGCATGTGTCTGTTCATGTGTTTTGATTTAAGATATTTGGAGAGTTCTGCTATGGTGGTAGCTATGCCTGTTGCAATCCATAACCCAGCACAACACTCTGAACTAATATTTGTGACAGCCCCTTTTGTGCACAAAGGGAAGAGACAAAGCAATATGTGTTCGTTGAACTTGGAGGAGTTTTCTTCCTCTTTTAAAGCAGCAGATTTGTGTCAGTATATGTTATATTATAATGTTTAATCCATTTACCCGATTCTTGAAGAACCTCAGCACGATGATTCTGAAACATTAAACCCTATCCCAGATGATGCAGCTGATGCTCTAGTGCTTATAGCTCCCACCTGCCTCATGCTCACATCTCTCCTGTAACATAGTGCAGTCTGCCATGGATAAGAAATGGGACCCAGTCCTTTCCAGAAGCAAGGAGTTCTCAGCAAAAAGAGAAAAAGGCTCTGCAAGAAAGCAAAGACCTTTATCCCACCCTTTTTTTCACTTGATTACAGAAGGGTTCATAGCAGACCTAAAGCTAAATTCTTTGATTGCAGCAAAAGCTTCCTAACTTTTTCTTATTGGCTTTGTTTTCTGTCGTGACACTCCATGAAAAGAAGGGATGTTCTCTCTGTTCTACTTAACAAGAGCTGCAGCAAACCACCAGCCTGTTAAATTGTTGGTTTGCTCACATGATATGTGCCCACTAAAAATGCTTAGGTCAAAATAAAACTGTACAGTAAAGCCATGTACCTGCTAATGGAGAGAAAGGGCATGAAGAACAAAGCAGCAGCATGTTAGAAGACACTTGTTATAGGCTTGACTGGAAATGTATTGAAGCTAATGATGGTATCTTCTTCAGCAGGTTTGGATCAGGCTTTTACAGAAGAGCATTCAGGCTCATTGTGTGGTTGCTTTTAAAGAGATCTGTGGTTTGATGGTTGTGTTGGAGGGATGCCTCAAGGGGCTTTACACAGTCACTTGGACATGAGCAGCAGCCTGGTCACACTCCATTAGAGCAGGGGCCTGGCATCATGCTCCTGAGGATCATTCCCTACTCTCTGCTCTCAAACCTTGCTTCAGCAGTTCTGATACTGAGCAATTAGATTCCCTTAGAAATTTGCATGGTTACAGTTGTTCCAAGCCTTGATGTGGATACACTTGTTTCACTGGTAAAGTTTCTACAGGAGCAGCCATCCCTCCTTTATCCCAAAGGCATGCCAGACAGACATGTCGGGGTCTTCGCTCTGACTTTTGCCTGTATTAGAGAAAGGTGAGCAGATGGTCAGTTTATTTGGGGTTTTTTTAGTGAAGAAAAAAATTGGAGGTGGTTTCATCACCATATTGATAGCTGAGGTCACCTTGCCTGTGCCTCAACATCTGTGCTAAGTTAGCATGGAGCTTCTGCAGGCAAGACAGAGATCTTGCAGTATTTCAGACCCTTGGACCAGGGGGTCTCATAGCATTTCTCTGTCCTGCTCTCACTTTGTAAAAGGGAAATTTTCCACATATAAAGTCTGGTAGCAGTTCCTCTGAAATACTTAATTCCCTAATCGGTAAAGCTCATCCCCTTAGAGATGGCCATAAACCCCAGACAACACAGCCTTTGGGATGCCAAGGTGATGCTGTGGCTGGCTCCCAGTACGAGAGTGAATTACACCCTGGTGTTGGCGAAGTGTTTTGAAACTCTCCAAGGAGAGCACCCTAGATTCATAATTCACAGGATTTAAAGCCAGAAGGGACTATTAGATCATCCAGCCTGACCTGTATAACACAGGTCATAACATTTTTGCGGGGTAACTTTTGCTTCAGTCCTGCAACTTCTGTTTGAGCTACAGTGTACCTTATAGAGGAACATGTAGTTTTAATTAAATTAATCCAGAAATTTAGATATTCCTTCTTTTTTGTTGTTATTCAGTGGTAGTTTGGTTGAGCAGCTAATTGCTCTCAGTGGTTTGTGATGAATAAAATAAACTGTATCTGGTTTCTAAGGTGTTTCTAGCCCTTTGATCTCCTTACACTTTTGTCTCCTAGAATAAAGAGCCATCTACTATCAGAAATATCTTTTGATGTGAAAGTTTTAGCTATGAATTACAAAATCCTGAAGTTCAGGATCTGGATCCCTTCAACTGGACACAATGAAAAGAATAGAACCTCTGTATTCCTTAGGTGGATCACACTTTTTTTCCTGTACATTTATTATGCCTGCAGAATCAACTTGGTATTTGTGGAAATAACAAAGCAAATTCCTTCTAATACATTAGCAAACATGGGTCAAAGCCTCTTCTGCAGTCAGGCAGAGGAATTGCCTCCTGCCTTGGAAAAAACCTCAGCTGAAATAAGGATTGATATTAGTGCAATGCAAAGCATTTCATCAGACCTCAGACACAGCTGAATTTAGCCTTGAGCCAGAGGCTGAGTGAGTTCGTGAACCTCAGCTTGTGCTGGCAAAAATTCAGCTGTGAGAAAAGTTGCTGCTTCTCCTCCCACAGCTTGCACCTTCTGCCATGGTCCCCAGAGCCAACCAAACAGGGAGGACATGGAGGGAGGGGAAGCTGCAGGAGGAAGCAGCTTACATCTCCTGTCACCTCTTGTTTTTCCTGGGAGAGGATTTGGTTGTCCTTCCCCACTGTGCCTTCAGTGCGTGGGGATGAGAGACTGCATGAGAGTGTCTGAGATGTCCATGATGCAGGCTGCCTTGTGTTGTCCTTGAAGGAGTTTCTGGGTTGTGTTGGATACTAAGCCTGCCCAGAGGAAAAGTAAATAAGCAAGATAACTCCCATCTGATGCTATTTGTTGGGGTGGGGAGGAGTGGCATGCCTTTGCTAGGGCAAGGCACTTCCATCAGCAGCTCCAATGGTAAAGTGCTCCTGATGTAGAGGCAGTTTATGTGAATCCCCCAGTCATGTTACTGCATCTCACAACTTCTGGTTTTAAATCATAAAATGGAGCTGCTTGCTGCAGCTATGCTGAAAACATTAAGTGTGGGCCTGGCTTAACTCAAGAGAATCTCTGTTGATGTGGTTGGCACATCTGTTTAGTCATCCCAGTGAGATGTCAGTTGCCAGGAAGAGAAGCATGATTAACAAGTTTGGTTTTCTTCAATGCAGAAAGCAAATTTGGAAAGAGTAAGGGTTCTCCACAGATCCCATCATCTCTGGTAGTTATGCAAAAGATGCCAGATACCTACATAACTCCTTTCATGTTTAGTAGATGGTTATGGATATTCTTCTCAGCTTTCTATTTTGGCTATCTGCCCTAATTTCCCTTCTATTTTCCAAATACTTCAGCCATGCCTATACTGGAGAAATGTGCTCTGCTAGAGGGTGTCTGCAGTGTATTGTACAATAGAAGCTGGTCAGGAGTGAAGCACCTATGAGTTGCTGGTTACCACCAATCGTTGGCCAGCTACATGAGGGTTTCCACCAGTGGGCCAGACACCATTGCATCTTCAGTCCTCCATGTCCTACTATTCTCATTCCATGGGGCTGAGAGAGTAGCAAGACATCTGTTTAAAACATCCCCTTTACTTAGGACGTATGTGCTGGTCCTAGAGTAGAGAAGTCTTTGGTGGCTCTTTTGGGTGTGGTGAGCATTCTCTCAGCTGGAGCTTTGTTGGCAGGAAAGTCTCCACCTGCAGCTATTGACAACCCAGTTGCTTTTCTTTGTTTTGGCTTAGCCTCTGCTGGTGGTGTATATTTGGGTTGTTCTGAAAGAAACCAAACCTAATGGGAGTTGGAGAGAAAATAAGGTACATACAGGTGATACTGGAACTCGTACACATGTACAGAGGAAGGTGAACAGCGAGCTCGATTGGAAAGCTCACACCATAGTTTTGTGAAGAGCAACCACAAGATATGCCTCTCTTCCTTGGCTACTTGTTCATGCCCTCTCCTTTGTTTTGGCACAAAAGATGATGTAGCTGGAAGATCAGGGTGCTGATCATTGTCTGGCATGACGGCCTCAGGCTGCTGCATAAAGACCCAAGAGCAGCAATGCTTGCAGGGCTGTAGCAGGTGCTTTGGTGTAGCTGATGTGGGGTGCTGGGTTCATGGTAGGTTGTAACACACACAAACATAGGTGCCACTGACTTCATTGACACAGCTGGCCTGTAGTCATCGCTCTGATCTGAATGCTTCCTAATATTACATTAGGCATTTTCCTTATCCCACTCCTAACAGTTTCTTTGCCACAAAGAGACCTGTGTAGCACTTGCAGCAGGGTGTTTTATGTGGATATTTGCTTTCTATAAGTATATAAAGAGATATCCATCTAGATGTATAATAAACACCCCATAAAGCAGCTTGACTCTGCATGGAGATTTGCAGCTGTGTTTACGTAGCCTGACACTGCAATATCCATACATCATCCCTTCCTCAAGGAAGTCTTGCTTCTCTTTTATCTCTTCTTGCCTTTTAAAGGCTCCGAGTTAGAATTTACTTTGCTCCAGCATGACCAAAGCTTGCCATCACTCCATTGCATCTGCTTCTTAGCAGATGTTATGGCAACATGACAGCATAATAAAGTGTTGTGTTAACTTGGTCCAAGTGCACTTGGAAGAGGTACATTTGAACATCAGCACCACTGGTGGGAATGTGGCTTGGATTAATGAACATCTAGGTCAGGTTTAGCCCTTGTTTTCCTCAGGCCAGCAAGCTGTGAGTCTCACAGTCTCTTTGCCTGGAACTGTGCTTATTTGAGATAATCATAGAATCATTGAGGTTGGAAGGGACCTTCAAGCTCACCCAGTCCAACCCCTACCTACATCCCCACTAACCCACATCACCCAGTGCCACATCCAGATGCCTCTTGAATCAATACACTTGCCCAAACCTCTCCAAGGATGCAAACAAACGAGCAAAAGCGCTGTTCCCTCGGTGCTCTGCTGGTATCACTTGTTATCAGAGAAGGGGATCTGCAACATTTATCAGTGGAAAGCAATTCATCCTCTCTGTGGGTGGCTCAGCACTGCAGGCACAGAGCTCGGACCTTTCAAAGGAATTCTCACCTTCTGGTTTGATTAGCAAGGCTTTGACTTGCTGGGGTTCTGAATTCACTCCAGGAGCTCGGCTAGGCAGAACTGCCTTGTTGCTCTGACCTCTTTCTCTCGTGTGAGGTCTAAGTAGGGATTAATTTGTTCCTTTGTTAGAAATCTTTCAGGGCCAATGGAGCTTGTCACTGTGCACTGTAGGTGTCCCTAGGAATGCCAAAATAGCTCTGTTAGAATACACACGTGTGCATACATGCAGAAACACACACACACACTTCTCTAGTACTAAAAGTTTCCTGTAGGTGGTAGGAAACTCCACAGTTTACTGCTCATTATTACAACTTGCATTGCAGTGGCAGTAGATTGAAGGTCCCATCTTGTGCTGGGCATCTTCCACACACAGCAGCTAAAACTGTTCCTCTCCAAAGGGCTGGTGTGGAGTTTCCACCATGAGGTGTTTGTGGAAGGTCACACCTCCTCTCCTTGTGCTTTCCGTTTTCTTGGCTGCAGGAAAGCAGAGGAGATGTGAGGATGGAGGGCAGGAGCCTCAGTGGAGGCAGCTGAGCTTCAGCCCTGGTTGTCGCTCTTGGCTGCTGGTCTTCAGTGTGATGCCAGTCGCCTGGAGATCTCTCTGGGTGGCTTCTGGGGAGGGCAACGTGAGCCACAGATGAGTCTAAAGCTCTGCCTGGTTTAGGCAGTGGTTTTTTTCCAGCAGATCCAAGTGGAGCATGAGGAAAACTCTGTACTCTTCTTCCCAGCCAGCGCACCCCGGAGCTATAAAACCCTGGGTCATGCATGCCCTTGGGATGAAGGATAAGAAGGCACTTGAGCTTGGTGTGCCTGGTTTTGCTGCCCTCAGTATTGCACATGCAGACTTGAAATACAGGGGCCTGAGGCTTTGAGTGAGTGGGGTAGAAAAGCCATGTTTATTTGCTGGCAGTTCTCCAGTGCCCAGTGTCACTGTATACTTCCTCTAGAGATCACAAAATATTCTACAGGTCTCATTAACCTTGTTTTCACAGACAGAGGTGCTGGGGTGCAAGGAGGGGTGGATGAGACAACCTCGGGGGCTGTCCAGAGGGAAGGGGCTGTTTGCTGACATTGAAATCCACAGCAAAGTTGTAAGGCTGGAAAGCATCCACTTGCCATTAGCCTGATGTAAATAGCCTTCCATATGTTTGGTTTACTCACCCAGCATGTTTTCAGTTGTGCCTATCATGCTGCTAATGCTCAGCAATGTTTGTAGGAAAAGCTCAGAATAAAACCCCACTGCTTCCCTCCTTGCCCAGACCCAGGGTGTTTCTTTCACGTGTCTGCTGAGGCATGGGGATGCAGTGCTGTTCTATCAAGAAGCATCAAGATGGAAATTTTTGTGGTGTTCTTGGGCAGCTCAATCCCACTCACGTTCACAGGGTTTAAGAAGTGGCAGATTTGCTGGATGTTTTACTGCAGCCGTGTTCCAGGTCTTGCCCTGAAAGCTGTTTGCAGGGAAGAGGGTTGATGCACCTCTTGTTTCTGTTCCTGAACTGTAGTTGTGAGGTCTCTCAAGGGGCACTGTCACATAAGGAAGGGAGCTGGGAATCATCGCAGTGCTGTCCTTCTTGATCGTATCTCGCCATGATCTTGGACCTTCTTAGGTGAAAGGTAGCAATTACCCATTCCATTGCCCCTGATAATGTTTTATTAGTAATTGCTGTGATTATCTATAATTGCCTGTGTGAATAGTGTGCCACGATTGGCAAGGTTCAGCTTCAGGTTGATTTCTGCTTTTTAGGAGTCAAAAATGGCTGTTTAGTTTGTCACTGATGTCTTCCATAATAATGTGTTTCAAGCCAACTAAAGCCATAGCTTAGGACAAAGTAGTTGTATTTAGGATGTTGGACTAAATTTGGCTTTCCAAATTAGGTCTAATGGTTCTCTTCAGCCAATTCCAGGCTACAGAGAACTTCCAGAAGCATCTGGGACCCCAAGGGAGTACGTGTTGCATTATCCAACCATGCTTTGAAGAAGTGTTCAAGAACACGGCTATCGCTAACTGTGAGCTGAATTGTGTGACATCCAAGTACCAGAAAAGTTGCCTCACCTGCATGGAGAAGGAGTTGGTTCCTCAGTTTGATGTTTTTATAGAACCACCCCCACTTTAAAACAGCAATTTCTATTTCAGAAAGCCTAGGCAGAGCACGAGGTAGGGCAGCTGTACAAAAGGACTGGCTATTGGGGTCACTGTGTGAGACAGATGAAATCCCATCCCCAGATAGGATTCCATGGATTGGTTTCCTGACAGAGAGCAGTGTCCCTTCCTTGGCCTCCAAACAATATGGAAATTGAAAGAATTGCTACTCAGATATTTACCAGAGGTGTTTCTGGATCAAAGTCTGAGCTCAGGGAGTTTCAGGTTCAAATCTCGATTCTCACCCTCACATTTCTCTGCTGGGTGGAACCTGCCTCTGAACCTGCTGGAGCTTCGAGTGTGTTAGAAGGAGGTTTTCTGGGAAGAGAGATATGAACATAAAGGCTGTGCAGAACGGAGTGTGAAAAATGGCATGGATGCAGATGCCCTTTCTCGCGTGCCTCTGCAGTTCGTCTCTTCAGTCCACATTAGTTCCCCTGTGTAGATAAAAATCCAGGACTTAAACATGCAGTAATTTAGTGTGTATGATGCATGCATACCTAATATTTGCTACCTCAAAATGTCCTTTCATAGACCCTGCTTGGCACTTTGGCTGTATGCAAACCCATATACCTTACACAGGTCTCCCTCCCAGATTATTGGAACAAGGTGACCCCCTGTGGTTACGAATCAGAGGTGGGGAACCTGCTTGCTTATGGGCTCAAATTGGACCCAGCAAACTGATGGCTGACAGAGTGGGACCTGGGAGCAACTAGTTTAAAGCTGCTTTAAACTAGCTTTTGTTTTCTGCCTGAGCTGACCCAGGGGTGTGGGAGCAGTCTTGACCAGTTGTATGTAGCCTGGTGCATCCTGACAATAACACGCTGTGTCCTGTCCTGCTGGGGGCAGGAGGCAACTCAAAGCCCTCCTCTCAGGAAGCAGCCTTGTGCAGCCTCAGTGTAAACACCACAGTACACACTATTTCTGAGCAGGCATCACTGGCTGAAAACACTTTTAAAAAATCTTTTCCCAGTGTTTTTAGTAATGACTTACTGTGAATGGAGAAAATGTGGAGGAGTTGAATGCGATGCATATGTTTGCTGATCTTTTTGCATGTTTGTTTTAATTATTTTGGGCATTATTCAATTAAATCTGGCTTCATTTTCTACCCACTGTCTAGCTAGTTTTCAGACCCTAGGGCAAAAAGGCAACTTTTAAAATATTTTCCTTTGTAGTGTTTCTTGGGTTTGAGAAAAGAACCACAAGCATTAGGGGTATTTTTGCTTTTATGTATATTTGTGTAGACATTTGTTGTTTGTATAGGATTTGTATTTTCAACTAAGTTTGTCCCTCTGGTGTCTCTTTCATCCTATTCAGTCAAACTTGGGTTTTTTTCTGTATTCTTGTGGATGTTTAAGTGTGTGTGGTCTGATAGTTGAAAAAAAAAAAAAAAGAGTCCTTTAGCTGGTCACATATTCGGTTTTCACATGGCCATGGGTAGTTCTGCATTGATAGGCTCAGTCTAAGACACTGTAAAAGAGGCTTGAGCAATTTTAGGAAGTGCTGAGGATCCTCCCTTTGAAAAAAAGGCCTTTTATTTAAAGACAGGTCTCATCAAATGCTCAGAAACTAATGAATCCCTCACGCTGTACATCTCAACCCCCCTGGCTTTCCATCCATGACATGTGGGGTTGTCCCTAACAACAGGCAGATAAAACCAGAGTTAATGGTGTAAGAGCCAATTTACCTTACAGTTTTGCACGTTTTATTTAGATAATTACAGGAGACACAATGTGCTCGCTAGGAAATTGGAAGACAGCTTAGATTTACAGGAATGCCTTATGGTTGTGTGAAGAAAAATTTGGGGGTATGGTGTTTAATTTCCTGAGAATGACCGCATGAGTCGGAAGCTGACCATCAGAGTAGTTCATGAAGGATCTCAAAAGGGAAAACAAATGCCCTGAGGGACAAATATTCTGTATATATTTATTTTTTTTTAAGTGAGGTTTTTATTTAAGCCTTTTTTTGGATCCTAGCTTCTTCACTCAGCAGCTCTAAAGTGGATTTTAAATTGATACTCTTATGAAAATGTCTAGCTTAATTTCACTCAGAGCAATTTAAGGAAAAAAAATAAAAATCCCCTGATACCCTTTGATGTACAAAGCACCAGACTTTTCGGTAATGTTTCTCCCCTAGGGCAACAGAAGAGTGCAAGGGCCTTTACCCAAATCCACTGTGGGAAACCCTGCATCACCAAGGCGTTCTGGGAGCACACGGTGGCTCAGGAGAGCACCCTGCCCCAGCCTCACTGGAAGTGAAGAATTTCTTGGGATCACTAGAAAAAGGAAACCTTGTCCCACTGCCACTCCCCAGGGGATTTTTTCCCAGAAATCAGTGCAGTTGGGATGCTGGTTCTCCCTGGAACAGTGCTGGCTCACCGTGCTGAGCATGGCCAAGCACTGCCTGGGACCATACCACCCTGTGACCACTTCTCTCCCCACATGTCCCTCCCTGCTCCTCTTGATGCCACCACACCACTGCTCCCCTCCTCTCCTCTGAGGCATAACTGCTGTTAAGGAGGTGTCTTAAGCCATGACAATGTTACTCATGACTTTTATGCTCTTGGGCTAGAGGTGAGTTATTGCTATCGCCCTGATTGCTGCTATGCAAAGGGCTGGCAGGGGAGGGGGCACTGGGGGCAGCCCCATGGGCACAGCTGAGTGAGCTCCCTTCCCAGACTGACCCTGCCACAGCAGAAAGGCACATTTGTTCTCAATTGGCACAGGTTCCCCCTGGAAAGCCATAAAATTGGTATCGGAGATACCGTTTATCACCACAAAACACGAGATGGCCACTATTGCATGCTTTACCTGCTGTAAAAAGCTGTTCCATCTCTGTTTATCAAGGTTTATAAGCTAATGAGGTCACTGTTGGCACTGCTGGGGCTTTGCTCCTTGTCTGCTGCGTGACTTGTGTAAGGGTGACTGCACAGTGTGGGACGTGCAAGCCAAGGATGGGGCCACTGGACCCCAAAAGTCACGTGCATCCAGTGACTCGGGAAGATGCCTGAGTCTGGACATGACTTTAGTATGGCACATGCTGTGCCTTTGCTTGTATGTGTGTTCTGTGCTCTGGGGCTCCTGTGGGAAAGGGCAGTTGGCTGGGGCATCCCACCAGTTTTGGGGGAGCTGATAAACCCCATGGTGTCCATCACCTCTGGGAACATGTTTATTCCCAGCATGAGGCAGGGACCAGGCGGATGGGGACTGCTGGGGTGGAAGAGTGGGGGGGAACAGCCCTTTATCCTGCTAGTAAAGTCACAGTTGGGTGTGTGGCAAGTTTACATTCCTTAGTGGTGTCTCCATTAATTTCCTGAGGTGTGAATGAGCCAGGCCAAACAGTAATAATAAAAAGTATCAAGAACTATTTTTATTCCCTAAAGAACAAAGCAGGAGGACATTCCTTTCTGGCTAAAAGGGCAGAAGGGAAGTAAGTTTTATCTTTTTGTAGGACAGCCTAGGCTAGACAAAACTGCTATGCCAATTTTCCTAATCATCTTACCAAGGCCCTGAGATAATGCTGTCTCTTCTGGCAAGAATAATTGTTTTATTGTTGCTGGGCATTTTATCAACCTCTTCAGTAAGCTCTGATTTTTAAAGACATAATAAGTTTTTGGCTTTTCTTAAAGCTTTCTCCTACCAATTGTTTGGATCTGGAGCCCTGGGTTCAAAGCATTCCAGAAGGAACCTTGCACAGAAAATGGGGCCAAATAACAGTGGAAAGGCTGTCTCCGCACACAGCCAGGCTCCATCTCTGCCTCTGGGGTAATTTGATTGTAGTGAAAGGCTGTGAGGGCTAGGGAGAGGAAAGGCTTGCTCTGTGCTGAAGTGACGCTTGAATTGTGAAAGGTTTCTAATAGATTGCATCTCAGGGAGTGATGTTTGGCCGAGTCTGACACTGAATGAAATGCTATCCTATAATGCACCGCCTCTGATCGTGGGCTACACCGAACCACCAGTATTTCATGGCAACTTGTATCCACGGTTTATTGAAATTGGAAGGGTGGAGCCCAGATGTTTTTTGCTGCTAGAGCACCTGTGTTCTTTGACTCCCTTTACTCGCATTCCAAATACAGCCTGATGCTTCCTGTAACATCTTCCTTAATTGCAAGCAAGGGCTTGAAACTGGCCCCATGATCAAAGGCTGCATTTTGACAGTTCAGGTGCAATTAAATGTGAGTATCAGGTAGAGCGCCTGCAGTTTAATATTAAATATATGCTCAAGGTGGGCATAAAACTAGACCTGCAGTGTCTTCTTGCAGTTCATGTAGTTGGGTATCTAAATGTGTGCACTTGCAGACACAGAAAACTATGCTCAAGTCTCTGGAGTCTTGGGCGAGCTAACACTGAATAGCCAGGCACTCTTACAGCAACGTTTTTCATTGGACATAAGCCTCCTAACTTGCTAAAAAGGAGCCAGGAGCAAGCATTCAACAAAAAATGTCTTTAATCATAGACCAGATATAAGGGAGCCAGAAAGCTGCTGGCTTTAAAGTGGTTTTGAATCAAGAACTTTGCAGTATCCTTGGTATTTACACTCAAAGGCTTCTCCCAGAGCAAATACCTGCCTGAGCGTGGAAAGGCAAGATCACATTTGCCTTTGAAATCTGTGCTCTGGTGGATTAGAAACAGAAATGTTTAATCCATTCTTTTTTTTAAAAAAAAAAAAGTAAAGGAACTCCATTCAAGTAACATGTCCAGTGGGATCCAGACAGGATGAGTACCGGAAACTTCCTCAAATGTTTGTTAAGGTAGAGGAGAAAAGTTGCTGCTCTAATTTCCCCGACTCCTGAAAAAAGCACTCTCAGCTTTTGTTCTTCTTTTATAAGGGATCTTTAAACATGCTTAGCTACAAGAGAGAATTGATGAAAACTCCATGAATCCAGGTCATTATTTCTATGGGTTTTATATGAGATGTGCTTGGAGCAACAGGTGAGGTTCCCTCTGGAAGAAATATGCAGTCTGCTCCATGGCTCCTATCCACTGCTGTTCCCCCTTGTGTCCCATCGGAAAACAATAATTTATACTTCTCTTTTGTGAAAGTAATGAAAATCTTTCCTCTATTGCTGCCACCTCTTTTTCTGCTGGATCAATGGGTATTACGGACGCTACTGATGTATTGTCTGAAGCTAAAACTCAATACCAAGCTCAAATTAGGTTTAAGGAAATGAGTCAATAAGCAGAACAGGAAGGAAACAGACCAATTGAAGTGTAGAAAACCACACACCATAATGTAGTGCAGGGGTTTGATGCCTTTCTTTTTACTGTAGAGCTGGGGACGTGAACTTTCGGGTGTCATGTCTGTGAGGGGAAATGTTCCTACGCTGCCTCAAGTCAAAACATATTATGAAAAAATCAAATTGGCACAAGGCAATTGCTCTTGATGAGGTAAGACAAATGCTAAAACACTGCAGAAAGAAAGCCTGGTAAAAACTGTCCTGAAAACATTTGGGAAAGGCCAAAGGCAAGTGAGGGAAGGTGAAATCAGGACTGAGAGTGTGAAATGCCAACCCCGTGCAGAGAGTACGTGGCTGGAGGAACACAGGAAGGGTATAGCCCTGTGCTGGAAGTTTCCACCTGAAGTTAGATAAAAGAGGATAGGATGTCCTGGAAGGTTTTAAATACAAATTCCTGCTCAGCCTGCTGCCCAAGTGGTGCAGCACTGCCTGTAAATACCGAAACATCAATTGCCCAAACGGGCTGGCTGAGGTGCTACTGCCCGAGTGCCATGAGCAATGTGTTTGTCAACATTATTGCAGGGGAAAGTGAGCCAAACTAGTGGCAACTGCCAAAAAAGTAAAGTAAAAAAGGTATACTTCCCCTTATGTGTCAGAAGCTGACTCTGTGCCAGGCTCTGTCGGGGTGTGAAGGGAAACGTGCCCAAAGGCAGCAGAGTCCCCCAACAGGCCTTCATTTCCCGCTCTTAGTGTTTTATCGTGGTTATATTTGGCCAAGCATAGAGGGGATGGTGACAAAGATAGATCCATTCTTTCATGGAGCAAGGAGGACGACAGGACTCCTAGAAGTGTCTTTTGATTTGAATTTGAAGCCTGGAGGCAAGTTCATCTTCTCATGGTCCCAGAACCAGCCAGAGGTGCTGAGGGAAACCTCACTGTGCTTCACACCCCAGCAATACCTTCCAGGCAGGGGTTGAAGAGTGCTTAGAAGACTATAAACAAGTTTTTGAATGCACCAGGAGGTAGCTTTTATTCTCTCTGGTTTGCATATTGTGAAACAGGAGCACTGAGAAGTTGGTTTTTATGGTTTCCTACAGCTCCACACCTGCATGAGATGTTGGGGTTTCAGAAGCGCTTCAGGCACTCCGGAGGAACCAAGGGCTCTTTCTCATAACTTCAAATAACAGCCACTTGTTTGCTAGATTTGCTAGCACACAAACTCTGGTGAAAGTCAGTGCTGAAGTTGACTACAGCAGAGTTTTAATCTGTCCTCTCAGCACTAGGTAATGCCTATCCTTATCGCTGTGGTTTTCCCCTCCCTAATGACTGCTGCACTGGGAATAAATCAGTGACATGCAAGCTGGCACGTTTTTTGGCAAGCACAATCGCCCGTGAAATTTGCATCATTTTTCTGCTCCTGCCCATTTAGCAGCATTCCTTTTTCCCTCAGAAGCTGATCCTTAATTGGGACAGTCATTTGCAATACCAGCAACTGACTCAAAAGCAGCATTATGGGCAGAGATGTCTCCAAAGGCCAGTTTCATCCCCTGCTCTATGAATAGGAGACCTGGTTGCACAGACTGGTGTTTTGTCTCATGCTGGCTTTGAGCAGGGAAGAAGCAGTGTTTCTTTGACCCATAATCATGCTAGAATCATCCCAGGTATAAGTGAAGAGCTGGAGCCACCATCACTGAAAATGAACCGGTGACAGGGAATTTCACCTGATGAATCTGGTAACATTCTAGAACCAGTTGCCCAAATTAAAGTACACAAACTGCTATGTACTTATTGCATAAATATATATATAAGACTCTAAATTTTAGACAGCTGCAATACCGTGTGCACTTGCTGCTGTAGTTTTGACCGTGTTAGCTCAGTGAAATTACTAATTGCACTTGAAGTGCTGAAAATAATACAGCCATATGTGTAACTGCTGTGTGTACTTCATAAATGAGATGGTAACCATCATAAGCTGTGAAAATAATGCAGCTGTTTAAAAGCAGAGTGATGAATGCACATTGGCCAGCAGTTCTACTGGGGCAAGCCAACACTGCAATTGCTTAGCATGCCCTTGGTTTATTTGCAGGATACAACACTGCTTTGTTGTTTGGTTGTGTGGTTTGGGTTTTTTTTTTCCTTCCATTCAAGTTCTTCGATTTTGGTGGAAATTGGATTGTTAACTGCTAACATTTCTGTTATGATGGTGACCCTCCAAGGCTTGGCTTCAGTTTTGGAGAAAATCAACCGTTCTGGCCCACAACCAGAGGCTGTGCTCAAGAAGCTCCTGAGTGTAGGGGAGCTGGGAAAGGGGGCAAAGCAGAGTATGGCAATGAGGAGTGATTTTCTTTGCTGCATTGCTCCCCAGGCCAGAGAAAATCCTCAGCTTAGCAGGTCGTCACCATCATCCTGCATATGCATGCAGCTCCTCAGGGAAGCAGAGTGGGCAAACAAAGGACAAGCTGGAACAAGGGGCCAGACAAAGACCCAGGCCATCAGGAGTTGAGCCAAGGAACAGGATTACAGACAAATGGCACCCCAGTAAGGAGACAAAGGACCGGTAGTGAATTGTAATGATTCACAGAGGAGGGAGAGGCAGGGGAGACAAAGACTGTGATTGCTATCAGCTCCTAGAGGGTACAGCCCATCCACATCCCAGGCTGTCACATGGGTGCCTGAAGGAAGAGGCCAGGGAGAGGTGCTGAGAATTGGTTAATGAGTGAAACTTCTCCTCCTGGTCACCAGGAGACCTGGCCAGACTGCCAGGACATTACCCGGAGAAGAAGACAATGAGAGCAAATGAAATCAGTTTTGTTTTAAAATAAACTAATCTGCGGCTGCTGTAATGTTGCAACGTTAAAGATGGTTCAGGAGCAATAAAGTCTGGCCAGTGTGAGCACAGTGCTGGATGTTTCCCGAAAGAGGCATGCTCAGGATAAGGGTAGTTAAGCCATCAGCAGATAAACCGAGATTTGTCAGTTTCCACATCCTGAGCAATCTCTGCAGGCACGGGTGCATCACTGGGCAGTGTCTGCCACTCTTACCCATCTTGATAAGTACAGAGAAAGCTCTGTGGATAAATAGCCATGGCTCTTCTTACCACACCAGGGCCATCAACTGACACTCTGGCTCTGATGCCACTCAACAACCTCCCACTACACCCCAGAAGTGCTTATCAGTGTGTGAGGAAATTAGAACGTATTGGTGGCCCCATATGGAGAGCCATATGCCACAGCACCCTTCCCTGACCCAACAAGTGGTCAGATGAGATGAGATGGTGCATTATAGGTACTCAGCAGAAAAAGCCCTCATGGACAGGGGGAATAACTGCTGGTTTTAGTTTCATTTTTCAGGCTGTGGTAACATCACTGCACACACACCACTCCCTTGGTGCCTTAAAACATTGCATCAACAGGAACCAACCTGCTGGTGAGACTGTGATGGTGCTTCGGCTGCAGACGTGACTCCATAGCATCAGCTCCAGAGAGGGGTTTGTCATGCTGCCATCAGCACTTTCTTGTTGCATGGGATGTCTGGACAGGTAGGAGAAATATTAGGCTCTGGCAAGCAGCAACTTGCAACTGCAGCTGTTTTCACAGCTCGAAAATAATCCGACACGAGGCAAAGATTGGCTGCACTGAGAGCAGCAAGAGCAAGGAATCAGGAGCAGGCTCCCTCCTCACCTCAGTTTTACAGCTTGTTCCTTCTTGTTCATTTGACCATTCCCCTAGACTCTGCCTGGCAGCCTCCTGGAGCCCCTGTCGCACATCACAGAAGTTCTCCTTGTAAAATAGAGGGCAGAGCAAGCCAAGCTGGGGCTGGATCTGTTTGGAGCAGGGTGCTGGATTTCTCACATGTCAAAGATGAGGAAAGTGGTTATGAGATTGCAGGGCAAATGGTATACTTCACAGCAGCAGGGGAGGAATTATGGGGTGTGAGAAGAAAAGAAAAAAATCCTAGCAATGAGAGTGATGCTGCCTGATCTGGCTTCAATAAAACCACAGTGAACAAGATGGAAACTACCTGGGCCAATGAGTCTCCTGTGGAGAGCAGCCTGATTTTCTTAAGACAGCTATGATGGGTAGGAAAGGTGAAATCCCAAGCAGGGGAAGGGTTTGGTGAAATTGGTCTCTCTCTCTCTTGATTATGTTTGGATGTTTGCCCAAAAGATGCTGATCCTGAGTTCAGAGCCTGCAGACCGCGGGATTTTTGCACTCCTGCTGTACTCTATCACATGGAGCAGAAAATCTGTTTTCTGTTATCTGTCAGCAGCAACACAAAAATCGGTGCAAAAACACATTCAGAGAAAGCAAAATCCTTCTGACTTTGAGATGCTATCGAGCTTTGCCACACTTAGGTGAATCCTGCTTTGGAAAGCTCAGACTATAAATGTTTTATTCATATTCATTTGCCACATTGTTCTTTAGGCACCAGCATCACATAATTTGGAAGACCCAGAGTCTGGAGCTTTCAGACAAACTCCGTAGTCCATTAGCAATGAATTGTTGTGTTGACTGCTGTACTTGTAACTTATCCAGTCATATCCTTATTCACTGTTTAGGATTGGGCATGTGTGATCTAAGCATGGAGGTGTGTTGCTGTCACTTCTCCCATAGAGGACTTTTCCCTCTATGTCTCCTTAGCTGGGTTGATGCCCTTGGGTCAGTGGCAAGCAGCTGGGAGGGACTTCCAGAAGAAGGTAGTTTGAGCATAAGCAATGGTTTGGAGTCAAAGGTTTTCGTTTCTTAAAAGTTGGGAAGATGATGATGAAAGAAAACTTTTGCAGAGAAAAGAATAAGATAGAAGAGGCTTGAAGGTCTGTGAGGTATTGTGGAGCTATGTCAGAATGGTTTCAAAAGAAGGCTGAAAGAGAGAAAGGAGTAGAAAATTCAGCAATGGAGGGAAAAGACATGCAGATAAGGTGAAAATAGCAGTGTATGATTTAAAGGGAGAGAGACAGGAAGAGAACAACCCCTGAGGAAACCTAAAAAATGGTCAAGGTGATACAGAATATGGGGAGAACGTGTGAAGACATCATGGAAAAGAGAGAATGAGAGGGCAGAGGATGCTGCTCTTCAAAGAAAAAAATGAGGAAATAATATAAAGAAGAAAAAATAATAAAAGAAACATGGAAAACAATAGGGGCTGGCAGAGAAACAGAAAATGGTTGGAAGGGAATTAAAACGTTAGCGCGAGAGCGTGAAGAGAGCCATGTAATATCAGGACTAGCAAAATGTATTTTATTTATTCATGTTCCTTCTGGATTATTTTTCCCTGGCAGTTTCTGAGGGTCCAGTTGCCGTGCGCTCCCCTCCCTCCGTGGAGGGCAGCCAAGCACTTCTCGTTGAGGATGATGAATGTGCAAAGCAGTCTTGAGCCTTCAACGTTTAACAAAACGCTCTCCAAAGCCCCCTCCTGCCTTGGGCAGCTTTTCCCCAGCCTGGCTGGCAGAAACCTGGCAGCTTTGTTACAACCCGCACGTAGGCTCCCGTGAGCTCCTTTTGCCAGTCGGTCCGTTATTAATGCTGAAATTGGGGTGAAGTAACTGAGAATCAGGCTAACCTTTTTTGCAAAGAGGAGAGCCATAATTTACTCCTCCTACACACCTCTCTACCACTGGTGTGCACGGTGTGTGCATGCTCCTTGCAGACAGATGGGCTGGGATGTCTGCTCTAAGAGATATTTAACAACTTCTTTGTGGGACCATCCAAATCCTATTGTAGCCTATGGAAACTCCTCCGCTCATTTTAATGGGAATTGGTGTGGCCTTGCAAGGCTCACACCCAGCCATACCCTTTGGCCCCTTCAGAGAATTCGATTTGATTATAAATTTAATCAGTGGGAAAGCTGGGAAGTTGAGAAAGGCAAGATAAGGCCTTTAAACCTTTTCTTTTTTCCCCTGAGCAAGATGAAGCCTTTTCCAAGCCTAAAAAGGTGTTTGAAATAAAAGCTTTTCTCACAGGTAATTTTTACCAGTCCAGACAGTGACACAGTAAATTTTTCAAAAGCTTCCCAGTGATTTAAGGGTGTAAATCCCATCTGACTTCAGAAATGAGGCTTGACCAATTTTTGCCTTCAGCCTTCCTGCTCTTCAACCAGATCCCTAAGGAGGTCTGCACTCCTTTAAGGGAGATGTAAATAAGGGGTTTTAAACAACTCTTTTTAAATCAGAGGCATGTCTGAGAGCTGACATGTCACAGGGCTGACATTAGACACATGGATTGTGCAAGTGGCACTGCCCAGAGGTCTGATCTAGGAACCCCCATACGCATTTTCCAGCAGCAATCTTAAATGTGAGATAAGTGACGTTGTGCTAGAAAACATGAGCACACTTGACTGGAGCTCCAGGAAAGAGTATTAATGGGATGGATCTACCAGCTTAATAAGGAGCTTATTCCCTCTTGGACCATAAGCAGGTTGTTTGGAAAAACACATACTAACTGCGCGGGGCTGGGGAAAGGCAGTGTTTTAGGGTTCTCCCACCACTGCAGGGAAGTGGATGCCATGTCAGTGGCAGCCGCAGTGGTGAGACCCCTACCAACAAAGGTGGCTGCAGCCTCAATGGCTTTCTAGCCAGCAAGGTCCAAAGTGCTCTCAGCATCCTCTTTTTTTCAGCAGGGCAGGATGTGGAAAGCCCATAAGGATTCAGGGCAGTAACTGCAGTCTGCTGGGCTCTGTGCACGTGGACACAGGTTTGCATGCCCTTGTCTTGGCAGGTCTAGTCCTGAAGACATTAGATTGTAGGAATAATCTGGTCCTGAAGACATTAGCTTGCATGAATAGTCTTTAAATTAGACACTGCTGAAATCCCCCAGGTTTCTTCCAGAGGTGTGAGGGCTGCAGGATGAGGCCCTGGATGAGAGACTGCTGTGCCTCAGCCAGGGTAGTCCCATCAGGCATCTCTCGCAGGGACAGCATTATTTTTAATGCACTTCCCAGCCACCAGCAATGCCATCCCCTCTGCTGAGGCACAGACAGGGTGCTCTCAGTTTTATTTATTTATACATATATGTATATATATTTTTATGTATACGTATACATATTTATTTCATGTTCATGTACTTAACTAGCCGTACTGTCTATCTCGGGAAACCCATGGGATTTCCTAAAGAGCCTTCTTAGTTAATGAATTTTAAATAGTGGTGAATCTGCAGCCATAGTGTTAATTATTGTCATTAATTGATGTCATTTCCAGGAAGTGTCAGGGGAAGCACACTCACTGCCACACTAGCACTGAGCACACAAACATCCCCGCATGCTTGTTTTTCTACACCTGCTTCAGATTTGAGGCCAGATCATTTCCAGGAAGTGTCAATCCTGTTAGCACTTAACTACGTGGTGAAGATACTCAGCTGAGGATGCTTTGGTGTAGCTTCTCCTGCAGGTAAGGGCTGGCAAGATCAGCCCCTGGTTTGTAAATGTGTAGTATAACCACGTCAAGCAAACAACTCTGCATAAACACAGAGACTCCCACGCCTTGATTTATTTTCTTTGCTAAACTCCACGGTGGAACCTGTCCTGGTGATTGCTGGACTTTCATTGTGGGGCACAGGCTGGGCTCTCTGCCTGTGGTGACTGGAGGTTTTATAGCACCCATCAAGGGGTGTAAAACACTCTGAACCGGCTGGGTTCTTTGGTCCTAATGAACTATGTTTAGAGTGTTTACACAGCGAGATTTCATCTTCTAAAGGCCTGTAATGTGAACTGTGGACTCATACTAGCCTAAGGGTAATATATATGGTACTTGTGCTAGGCTGGAGAAAAGTAACCTTTCCCCTACACAGTTAGCTTTAATTGAATTTCATTCAGAATTGAATTGCACCACTTTTTTGCATATTCTGTAACTTGTTGAAACCTTAACCTGTTGGGCTAACATTTTCTGTGCCAGGTGACTACTCAGGCTGACTCTGGAGGGATGTTTCTTGCTGTTCAGCTCTTTCTAGGAAATTTTACCCAAAACAGCTTCTCGTGGAAGATATAGCACCATGGTGCTTTGGAAAGGGAAACCATGATCAGCAGTGATAATGTTATGTGGAAAATCTAGCTTCGTGCATGTGTCTTTTGTGGCTCTTGTGAAAAATACCCAGATTCAGGCAAGTTATAAACTCTTGGAAAATTGCATTTTGCACACAGGCTTGTAAGTTTGGCACCTGAACTCTTTGATGTTTCTGTCTGCAGAGACCATGCTCTGGCATGTAGCTACAGGGACCCTGAGTGGGAGGTTCCTGGCAGTGGTCTCCTTGGTGCCTCCTGGCTTGTGCTCTGCATCATTCACCTCATGGACCTCAAATGGTGGGGAGGAAAGACCTCTGTTCTTGGAGGTGTCAGAAATAGATGGACTGGAGCAGCCTGGAAAGAAAGATTGGGGCTGGGGACTTGGGGTGTAGAAGATACTTGGGTCCTGCTGTAAGAAACCTGGTTTGGGAGCAGGAGTGGAAAACTGGGGGTGGAAACTTCTGGGGTGAAATGTGGCCAACAGCCTGGCAAGGAAAACTAGGAAAGGAAAACAAGGAAAACAACCTCTTGTGTGAAAGAGTAGTAAGAGGCCCACCAGCACGGAAGACCAGGGCTGAGGGCACAGGGAGTTTGGGACACAGAGCTGTGGTGGTGGCATAAGGGGAGGTGACAGGGGAGGTTGGTGGTGGAGAGCGAGATGCTGGGGTTATGCTGCTGAGATCCCAGCCAGCTGAAGGGGAGCCCAGGATGCTGTGAAAAGCAACGTGCATTCATGGAATTGAAGTGTGTGATTATGTCAGGATGGGACTTGCACAATCAGCCTCAACTTCCTTTTTAATGGAGCTTTTTGTCAGGGATAGGCCTATCTGTAGTAACTCTGTAGTGAGCTGGTGCCAAGGGGCCATTGTGATGCTATCACTGTAGTACGCAAGTCCTGAACAGCGAATGAAGCAGTCGTTGCACTTAGTAAATGATGATAAAATATCTCCATGTCATGTATTTGTGTTGTGTTTGTGTATGAGGACTGTGATTCTGCTAAACCTCAACTACTTCAGAGGAGGAGAGTGAATTAATGTGGATGGATGAGGGGCTGTCTAACTAATGGACTTTCAATATAATTAATGCTCAGCAACAAATCCAACGTTGCTTTGGATAACAGAAGAGTTGGGTTTTTTTTAAATAATCAAGTTTTGGTAATTGAAATTCACTGATGTGACATTTTTCACATAGGTGTAACACATGGGTGTTTACTCTTTTGGGCAATATACTGTGCACTATTAATTATTGGGAAGATACAGGTATGACAGTCCTGACGTATGGTAGAAAAGCCAGGATGGAGATTTGATTCCTATTAGTGTATTTTTCTAAACATCACCTTGTGATGGGGTAAGGAGAGAGAAGCATGCAGCTCTGAAGTTAATTGCCAGAGATGATAAACACTTTTTTTCCCCTCTTTCATTTCTTGACAACTACAAGAGCAGAGACAATATCCAGGGCTGTACAGAGAGTAAGCGCAGTGGTGGTGCCTCTGGTGTGTTTATCCAGCGCTCTGCACTGGTAGTAAATGTTCAAAGCCCAGCAGGAGATGGCCCTGAGCACCCTGCTATTGCTGACCCTGCTTTGAGCAGAGGGTTGGACAGGACAGGAGGATCTCCAGAGGTCCCTTCCCACCTCAGCCATGTCGTGTGGGGACGGGATGGTGGCTGGGGTGCCAGGTTGGCACATCTCGGGCACATCTGCACAGGCTGCCCAGAGGCAGTGCTGTAGATGGGACCCTGGTTGATGGGACACAAAGCTTGTGTCTCCTCTGAGGTAGCTCCCTGACACCAATTTAGGCGGGGCCATCACTTTAAGGGAGGCAAAGGGATGTATCAGCATGCCCCAGTGCTGTTCTGGACTGGGAGCCTCAGGGTAAGTATTTGTGCTGCCTGCCTGGGCACTAAACTTCAATGCAGGAAGCTTTTCCCCCTATCTTGTCTGTGGAGGAAGATTAGCCCCGGCAGAAGGTGCCTCAGAGTATCCAAGCTGTATTCCTGCTCTGAATCACTTCCTGGGACATCTCCCCTTTGGTTGTAAAGGCAGCTGGCTGACACTGAAGGAGGAATTTCCCTGTTTTGTACCTGACGATACCAACACAACCCCGTTTTTAAGGTTATAGTTAATAGATGAACGTTCACACACTACCACAGGAGAAAATTTTTGGTCAAATTTCTGTACCCAACCCTGGACAAGAAGTGGGCTGAATGGCATTTGGGTGCATACAGAATTTGTTGCTCTTCTACAGTAAGCACACTGACCATCCTCTCCTGCTTGAAGCCTTCAATGCTCGTACAGAGGCCAAGGCACTCCTCTGAACTAGAGTTTTAGGTGGGTTTGTTTTTTGAGGGAGACACTGGAGGTTTGAAGTAATTTATTAAACTGAGGTACCTCAAATATGTGACCCTTTTACGTGCCCATTTTTGGGTTAGCAATCTGTACAAATACTCGCTCTGGTGAATATTTAAAGCATGCAATAAACCAGTGTTTTATGGAAGAGAACAAGGGGATGTGTATGAGCCTGTCAGGTTTCAACGAGCCAAAATGTTCATCATAGCTTTATCACAGGGTATCAATATAAGGGGTTACAATTACATGTGCTCTGTGGGGCTGGAGCCTGTTTCCACCCATAGATGCCTTTTTAATCTCTACAGGCTGTACTTCTGCCTCGCAGCTTTAGGCAAAAGCCTTCAGTGAAGCTGTTGTGCAAGGTGTGAGGTTGGACAGGCCCTGGCTCAGTAGCGATTTTAACGGTGAATGTGATTTTTCCCATTGATCCCAGATGTTTGAGGCTATAGAAGCCTTCATTTTTTCCCATTGAAAGATGTTAGCTGATCAGGGGATATGAAGTTTGGTTAGGTACCATCGTACCATGCACACACACTCACCGGCTGCTGGACTGAATGGAGGGGACCTGAGCTCTCCCTGCCTCTTTCTTGGGGACAAGTGGTGGTGTGGAGTGTGGGCTAAAGAAGTTTCTTTCTTCTGCCCCATTACTGATTTAAAACAGGAAAAAAAAAAGTAGGGACATTACTGTGTCTGGCAGCTTGGCCGAGGTTTCAAAAGCAGCTGAAGGAAAACAGGAAGACAGGAAGATACACAGACAGCGTGATGATACAAACTTTGTTTCTCTAGGAAACTAGGCTAAAAAAGGTTCCTGGGCCTCTTAGTAACAGAATAAACCTAGGGAATGTGATTTAAGTCTTCACTGTGGGCTCAGAAATGGAAAGGAATGGATCCCTCATGTGCTGATTATTTTTAAAAGGCTTGCAAGCTTCTATTCGGTTTTATAATTATTTAGTGACTTGCTCCTGGAGCTGAGAGTTTGACACTGAGGTCTTATAAATATATTGCCTATGAGAAGTGATCATAATGGAGAAACCAGGAATTAGTTACCTTTGTTATGGGTTCCCAGTGCTATCCCAGAACCCATGAGTGATGGGGAACCTCACCTCCCCAGTCCCAGCTTGAGTGAATGTCTCCAAGAACAATTTGCTGTAATTGACTGTTAAGTATGATGTGCTTATAGAAACTGTTAGAAAAACCCAGATGGAAAGAAAAAGGTCCCTTGATCCAACCCAACTGGTGAGAGAGCACAGCTGCCTTCTCAGGGCAGAGCACAGGGCTGTCCTTCCATCCGTTCTTCCATGCCCCTGGCACTGGAGGAGCCTTTTTACCCCGTTCTTATCGCATAGGCACTGAGAAGGGCAGTGCCAAAGAACTTGCTGCCTCTCCCAAATCCCCATCCTGGTGGAAAGAGTTCTATCCATATAAACCCCGTGGAACAATCTGAAGCTGAAATCTACTTCCCTTCCTTTATTTTCAGCCTTTTGCTGGGAACTTTGCACGATGTTTTCCCTAAAGATTTCTTCTCATAGCAGGTGCAGCCTGGGGGATGGTGGTGGCCAGGCACGGATCCTGCTGGGAGTCATTACTCTGCCTTCCCCTTGCCTGCTGCACCTCTCTGGCAGCGCTGCTGCCAAGAGCTGTGCACGTCCGTTTACTTTCATCCATTCAGCAGAGGGAGTCAGATGCTAAAGTCTAAGCATGTTCGCTGGCCCCTCCAGGAGAAGTGTTTGCATGCAGGAGCAGAACTACTTGATTCCTCGCTGTCCACTTCATCTGGCTCGGGGGTGTGTGGGGGTGTCTTGGTCTCAGCTGAGCTGTCTAAACTCTGCTGTAATGGTAAAACCACAGCAGCATCAATAGCAATATAATTAACAAAGTCAGCGTGCCAATGCTCTCCAGCGCTGCCTGGTGGGATCCATCTCGGCGAGTGGGTTCTCTCTCTACATCTGTGTAGTCCCTGGCCTCTCTGGCAGGCATCAGCTGCAGCAGTGCTGGGTGGCACTGAGTCTGTGGGACATTTGTTTCCCTTTTGTAATTAATTTGCCTCTCTCGTGTCCATGGAGATCTGGTGCTGTAGTACTGCTCTTGGGCATCAGCTGCCACTTGTTTCCCAAGGAGGACAGGGGGAGCCGATCTAGGGAATGGCAGGGACTTGGCGCACAGAGGTGTGTAAGGAATTGTGCCTCCCAAACTTGGCATGTAACTTCAAAACCAGGACATTACACAAACACCCGATGTGATTTGGGCATAAGGATCTCCTCAAATTGTAAAAACAACCCTGCACACCTCGCTCCCCAGCATCCCAAAGGCTTTTCCTGAACAGAACTTGAATGGCCGCGGTGGGAAGGTGTGGGTCAGGGCAGGTGCCATGGGTCGTGGCTCATACCTGAGAGCAGGGGTGGGGATGGCTGGCAGCCCCTGTCCCTCTGCCACGCTAAGGGAAGCCTCAGGAGAAGCAGCTCGGGAGTTTTCTGTTCAGAGGAGTCAGGTGAGCGGTGGGGAGGAAGGCGAGAGCAGCAAAATCTCTTGCAGGGTTCTCCTAGGCTCTCAGCAGAGAAGCCAAAGTCAGCTTCATGTGCTAAAGTGGTGCCTGTGGTGTAAAATACAGTGTGAGAGGTCAGGGGTGGTGGTGACTAATGCTTCGGACACAGACAGGAGGGGGGAACCAGACTCAAACTGCTGGCTGAAATTTAGCCTGTGCGACTTCTGTCTTATCTCGGTTATTTGATTAAGAAGGTTTGAACCAAGAAACACTGCAGGATGTGAAAATCTGCTTTGAACGTTCACTCTGAGAGTGGCAATTGAGTTTTAGATATTTATGGCAGAACCTGGAGTCATGAATGCACTACAGCCTCTCCCCAGCGGTGAGCTCAGCTCGCTGGAGACCCTGCTCTGCAAACAGCCCCGTTGCGGGGGAGAGGGGGAGAAGGGAGGGGAGGAAACCACGCAGACTTTTGGGGAAATGATTTATTTTGCTGGTTTAACTCCTCCACAGCCTGTACCTTCAGCGTGGAGCTGCAGGTCCTGCTTTCCCAGCGCTTGCCTGCATGCCCCGGAGCAGCGCCGGCTCCGCAGAGGTGGCAATGAGGAGTTGCCATCCGTAGCTCTCCCTGCCTGCCACTGCCAGGAGGTACAAGTGCTTTTTCTCTTCTTCCTTCACCCATGTCCCTGGGTTGTTTTCTCTGCAGCCAGCGCAGAAACGAGCGCGCTGTGGCAGCCCCTGGCCTCGGTGCGATGGATAAAAGGGGGAGCCCTCACTCCCTAGCCCAGCGCTGGGGCAGGACCCCCTGCCACACGTGCCTATCGCTCCCTTCAATGCGCCCCAGCCACAGCCCGGGGCTCCCGGCTGGCACTGAGCTCCCCGGGCTCCGGACGCGCTCCCCGAGCCGGCGCAGCGGGTCCCGCACCACATGCGCCGCTCCGCCGCGCACCGGGCGGCTCAGGTGCGGTTGTCCCCCGCACCTTAACCCGCAGAGCCCTCCCCGGGCACCGAGAGCCGCCCGGGCGCTGCGTTTCCCACCTCTCCGCCGACGGGGCCGGGGCTCTTGCGGGGCCGAGCGGGGCGCCCCGAGCCGCCGCCCCTCCCGCCGGGGGGTCCCGGCCGCAGACGGAGC
>VZRW01009365.1:114292-170981 GCA_013398125.1 Aegotheles bennettii | reverse complement strand
AGGGTCCTTTGTTCCTCTCGCGGGTCGGGGGCGGTTTGGGGGTGATTTTCTGTTTTTCGGTTGATTTCCTACCCGCCCTTCCCTCCCGCGGCAGTGAGCGGAGCAGGCGTGCGGTGGGGCTGGCACCGAGAGCCGGGCATCTCGCCGGGGCTCGGGAAAACGGCTGGGATTATTGTTAAGGGGACGAGAGGAGAGGCGGGAAGCCCCTGCCCGGGCAGAGCGGGGTTGGCCGGGGCGGTGGGCGCTGCCCCCCGGCCGCAGCGATGAGAGCCGGGACCCCCCGACCCCCCCGCCGGGCGCTGTGCTCGGGGGTGCGGGGGCAGCAGCTCTGCCCCTCTGGGGTCGGGGTGCGCTGAGGGGGTGTGTGTGCCCCAGGCTGGGAGCTGGGAGGCATCGGGGGGGGTGTTTGTATAAGAGGTGTCTAGAGAAAAAAAAGGAAGAAGAAAGCAAATAGGCTTTTGATAAGGTCCCGTTAATTGAACTATAAACACGGCAGTTCCTCAGTTCCTGTGTCCTCCCTGGAACTCTTCCCTCTCGCCCGTACGGTCCATGGCTTGCTTGTTTTGGTTCGATCCTGTGTTGCAGAGATCTTCTCATTTCGTGCAGATTTGCTCAGGTTTTGGATCCGGTTGAGGCGGTTGGGAAACATTTGTAACCTCCCAACTCCCGATGTACACCGAGGTTCTGCTTCCAGCCTTCCTGGAGCCGGGCTGGGGACAGAGGGACAGAGGCCTCTGAGTGCCCGCTGAGTCTGAGCTAATGCAGAGCTCATGGGATGACAATAATAGCAATTTAGGGAAAAACCTTCTGCTGAAAGGCTCTTCTGGGCTATGTGATGCTGCACGACTGGATTTCAGCTTCTGCTTAATCGTACGAAAGGCAAAAAGTAGCCCTGGCCGAGGACTTGGGAGCTGGGACAGCCTGGTGCTGTTGCTGTCGGTGGCACTGGTGTGTCCGTGGCTCTCTCGGGATGGGGCTCTGTGGAAAACACTCCTGTTGGCAGCGTCGTTAAAAAGCCCAGACCTCTGGTTCAGACCTGTACGGGCTGTCAGAGGGCTTGGACAGCTTGCCAGGTATGTGAGGACAAATGAAAAAGATGTTTGTTTTCTGCTGCTCGTGTCGGGGGGAGGGAAAGTTGGTTGGGCCACACCTGATGGAAGTTTTATACGCGTGTTATGGATTCTCCTTGGGAACACTGGGCAGTGCTGTAGAAGAGGCAAATGAGCAGTACCAGCGGGACAATAAATGTTATTTTGGCCTCAATATCGTGTGTTTAAGTTACACATGCAAATACAATGACTGGGAATGAGCTGCTCATCCAAAGGTATGCTATGGCTTAGCAGAGCACGCGGGGTATGGGCAGGTAGATGGTTCTGGGTGCTGGTCTCTGCTCTCTGACTGACTCACTTGGGCCTCCAGCTTTGCTAAAATCCCTGGGTATGTTTTTCTCATACCTGTCTCTGGCTCCAGTTCAGGGTTCTCACCTTGACCCTTCTATGAACTGCAGCAGGAGCTCCATCAGCCACAGCCTGACGGAGGCTTCAGCACAGTTTCAGCTCTAGTCATGCATGTTGTCCCAGTGACATTAGAGAGGGACACACACAAGCAAGCTTGCATTCGAGGGTTTTTAAGCTCAGGGCTGGCTCTTGTAAGCTTTCCTGGATGTGACTTGCACACCTTTTTTGCTTGCGTGGTGCTGAGAACAAATGCTGTGTCATGTTTGGGTTCAGGATGGAAGAGCTGACCTTACTTAGGACCAATACTGCCAGAGCAGTGGTGCTTCTCTGCTGGAGCTTTATGGAGGATTAGTTTGCGCTTGGGACCTGAAGTCTTGCTGGAATCTAATGAAGCTTACACTCTTAAATGCCCAAGCCATCCTTTCAAGCAGAATTTAGTTTTGTAAGTCAGTGAAATATTTTCTAGGCTGTGACCCCAATCTCTTGGTGGTGCCCGGAGGATACAGGTCTAGAGTGATGTATGTGACCCAGGTGATTCCCTGATCCCTTGGCGTGACTCTACCAAAGACACAGTGATTTATGGGTTTGACCACATGGCTTTGACTTTGGGACCTGGCCTAGGGCACCGGCCTTTTACAGGGGTGGTCTGACATTGCCTTCTGCACACCTGGATTTATTTGCCAGCCAGTTCTGCAGCCCTTCCATGCATCGAGTAGCAGTTATTCAGGCAGGTAATTCCACTGGCTGGAGTGTGGTTATTCAGCTGAGTAAATGGTGTGTGATCCGAGTTCAAGGCAGTAGATTTTGGGCGTGAGTGCTGTCTTCTTGTGGAGAATGTGGGAAACTAATTCCCAGAGCCTGGGATCCTGGCATGCCTTAAATTCCCTCCTGTTCTTAGGCTTTGCCTCTATCCAGTGGGTGGGTGGGCTGGAATCGAGATGGGAGGTTGGACTTTCCTCCCGCCTTACAGTGAGCAGCTCTTCCAGAGAAATTCCACAGCTGCTTCCGAGTCCATCCAGAGTTGCCTGCTTGCTGTGCCGATGCTATTTTCTACACAAATAGGTTTTCTGCTGCTGTCCTGGGCTCTGTGAAGGGAGCAGAGGAGCTCTTGGAACCGATGTAGCTCTGTAGCACAGTCTGTCCAAGCGAGTGGCTTTGGAGGAAACCCTTCCAGCACTCATCACCACGAGCTAATCATGCAGCATCTCCACATGTCCTGGCCTGGCAAGGGCTCAGCAGCTGCTGGTCCAACTGCAGCAGGGTCAAACCCTGCCTCAAAGGCACCCTCTTGGTGCAGGTGGCCAAGTGCCAGCAGCCTGGGCTGAGGGGCGCTGGGGGATGGCAAGGAGAGAGATGCTGAAATCTCTGGGATGAGATCCCCTCCAGGGCTGGCGCTCGTGAAGGAGAGAGGAGCCCCAGCAGCTTCCAGGCTTAGAGCTGAGTAATAGTCCTTCAGCCCTGACAAGGCATTTCACTCCTTTCAGATGCAAATGACTTTGCCTTCCCTGTCTTCCTGCTGCTGAAATTGCCCCTTCAGAGTCACCTCCAGATGGAAATGAGTTTGGGATCTGCCCCTTCCTGCTCCAGATGCGTAAAAGCTGGGCAGTTGCAGAGCTGAGCTGCAGTGTGTGCTGTGCAGCTCAGGCTTGACTGAGCAAGACGTCGTTTCCTGGGATGCAGCAGAACGTAGAAAAGCCAGTAATCAAATACACCATGGTTTTAATTTGGTTTTATTTTGTTTCATTTAACTCAGTTTCCCCAGGAAACGAGTGCTGTCTGTCTCCGGCCCTTTGCGTTCGGGCAGTTTCAACCAGATTGCACCGATGGTTGGCAGTCTTGAAGATCATTTATTTCCCACTGGTTTTTGTTAAGATTAGTGGCTGACTGGGAAATCTCTGAAGCAGTGCTTTCTCTGACAGAAAGGAGACTTCTCAGCTATTCTCCATTCTGCCTGGTAGCCACTGCCCGGCCAGGCATTGTGTGTGTGGTGGTCAAGACGTGCAGCACCTTCGTAGCCCTGGCTGCTTTGCGAGGTGTGTGTGGTCTGCAGGACAGGGTTTGGTGTGAGGTGACATTGGAAGAAACTGTGGTGGCTGCACTGGAGGGACAGGAGGACACGCATTTCCAGGAGATTGGACCTGTTTGTTATGCCTCCTCGCAGTGCCGCTACCCTTTTGTTTGTCAAGCTAAAGCCGCTTGAGACTTAGTAAGGCTGGCAGGCTGACAGCCAGAGCTTGGAGCCTGCTTTCCTTGACCTCCAGGACACCTTGGGCAGAGCAGAGGTGAGCATCAGAGCAGATGGGAACGTGTGGGCAGGACTTACACAGAGGTGTGTGTGTGCAGACCTGCACATGTGCAGTGGCCGTGTTGTTATCTGGGTGTTCACTGGTGTCATCCTGTTGAATTCAATCACAATTTGATGGTGGTGAGAAGAAGACATTCGGTGCCGTGCTGTTCTCCCAAAATAGCTTCTGTGAGGGAATACACCTGTGAATTCCCACGCAGCCCCCTCCTCATGGTTTAGGCAGGTGTGTACTTGGGCTGGCGCTGTGAAATGTCAGGGATGTGCCCTGGTGTAGGTGCAGTGGTATCCAAGAATGGGCTCTTGGGCTTGGACCAGACAATCCCATGCAGGTCCCTCCTCTGATGGTGCTGGCCACCTGAGCTTTGGTGTGGGAAATCCTGGAACAGGCAGTTGTGGGGTGAAACTTTGCTGCTGTAACATCTCTGCCTGTTCTTGTGAACTGTATCGTGCTAACTGTACACGTGTAGTGATGGTGTAGTGCTTCCTCTGTTAGGTTTTGAACGAATCTGAGCAGGTTGCATGCTGAGAGGGAAGGACTGCAGTGCTCCCAGCACCATGGTGGGCTTTTCCAGAGTGGAGTTTTTTCCAAAGGTAAGTACTGGGGAGAGCTGGTGTGACCTGAGTGCCTGGGACACTGCAGGCACTGACTGCCTGCATCTCAGGGACTTGATGGCTCTGGGCTTTGCAGGCTCTGCTCTCTAAGAATGGGGAAGGATAGAAGTGAAGCTTGCTTTGTTAGGAGCAAAAGAGCTTGTAAAGCTGGTGGTGGTAGCTGCCAGCACCCGTTAGACAAGGTAAAAAATATTACTTAAAAGGGGGGAGGATGTGTTTATTAAGGGGGGTATAAAAGACAACCAAGACTTTTTTAAAAGCGTGGAGCCTGCCTGGTGAGCGTGCTGTCAGACACACAGTCTCTTGCCAGCTAATGTCATCTGCAAATAAAACAACTTGGGTTGTTGCTATTGCAGCTGCTTTCACTCGTGAAGCAGGGTGAACCAGGCTCATCTGACTCTGAGAAACACGTTGGCAATTTGCCTGAAGTCCGAGGTGCACAGGGTAATTTACTTAAAGAACCCAATGTAACAATTATCCGGGATGATAAATACAACCCTGTTGTTTGCTTGCAGTTGTATTTTCTATGCCACGCTCTCAGAAGTTGCTTGTTGGCTGCGTTCACCAGCAAACACAGCTTGGAGGTGATCGGCTGCTTCCCTGACCCACAGTTAGCAGCAATAATTACACTTAAACGTGTTTTAATATGGGAGTAGGAGGGATTCAGGGACTTGGGCAGAAGGCTGTCAGTGGGATCATTTGGGATCCAGGACTTGGGAGCTTTCCTTCTGACCTTGGGCAAAGCACATCAGCTGCTCAGTGACTGTTCTTTAAATCCAACCTGTTATGATTCGTTTCAGAGCAATTGATTGATATTGGTCTCAGTTTCCTCCTCTGAAATAACCCCCAAATCCCCAAATGTTTGTGCATGGAATCGAATTTTAAATATAAAGTCTCCCTCTCTCCTCTTTGCTCTTCACCTCTGGTAAAGGAGGAAGAAGGGGAATTGTTCACAGCCATCTGCTGGAGGCATCAATCACGCTGGGAGTGGAGGCTGCCAGTTGTTCCACACATTATTAATGATGAAAAGATACAAACATATGAGCTCATAATTATGTTGCATTTAAATTACTTACAAAATAATGACATTAGGAGAACAATGGGGTTACAAAATCGGGCAGACAAAAGCAAGGAAGTGCCAGGGCTAACACTGAATAGCTCCCCTTTGCATCTGCATTATGATACCATGTTTAATTCTATAATTGCACCATTTTTTCCCTCTTACAGAGCCCCTCTTTCAGTGGATAGGTAATTACTGCATAATTCATTTTCCCTTCCCCACATCTACTTTCTGCATGTGTCTCCACATCCATTTATGTTACACCTCACCCAAACCTTGAACTGAGCAGTGCTGCTAATTCCTGCCCCGGGGGCTTCGTGGGTGAGGAAGTTCTTATTCTTGGAACATCTCAGGTACAGGTGCTGTCTTCGTTTTCATAGCTGAGGAACGGAGGCAAAGAGCAAATAAAGCTCAAATGTTGGCTGTCTCAAAAGAGATACTTGGGGATGATTTTACTTTTCACTCACCCCAGAATACCTGGTAGGATGTAGCAGTTCTGCTGGAGGCACAAGGATGATGGACCTCAGCTGGAGATCTTGTCACTCTTGCAGGTTAGTCCTTGATGTCTTGGCTTTGCAGAGGGTGGAGGATCACCTATTAGGGGTCACCTAAAGAAAAACTGATTTCAGGGACTTACTGAGTACCTTACAGAGAAAGAGGTAATTCCTGGCCATAGGAGGTACGTCCAACTTCCTCAAGCAAGATGGTTGTCTCTTTGTTCCTGCATGGCCTTGTTCAGTGATCTTCCTGACCTTCACTGAGTGAGGCCAGGTTTGAGATGGCCATCATTTTTATCACACAATTGTATCTTTTTTTGCCAAAGCCTTTGAATTCCAGGGCTCAAATAATTTGTGATCATTGAACTGGAGACAGAATCAGTGCGGTACAGGAGATGGGTGAAGGTTGTATGGGCACTTTTCATTATGCTACCTCTTAATTTTGGCTCAAGTTTGCAGTCTTGGTATTAAAAACTTAACATAGCTGGGTTTAAATATAATTTTATAACCATACAAAAGGAAAATAGGATCATAAATAAAAATTAGTCCTGTCACATGAATCTGCAATGACCTGGGTTATCCAGAGGGTGTAGACCTTTGGGCTGGGCTGTAGCATTAATTTCTAACCCGTGAGATAACGGCCTGCTTAGGAGCACTGTTTGGCTTTGGATGATGGTAGTTGCCAGACTGGGGTTACATGCTAAGCAGGTTATCTGCTGCTGTGTTGGGGGATTTTATGACCCTTGGATCCCATTTAGGGGTGGGGTGGGAAGAGCTCTGGTGGCTCCCAAGTCTTCTCCAACTTGCTTGTGTCTGTCCTGCTCTTCCTTCTGTGGCAGCCTGGATTCTCATCCCTTTAAATTTACCCTCCTCAGTTGCCCTTCCTTCCCCTCTGTTCCTGTGCATCCCTAACAAATGCCACCTGCTTCTCCCCTTGCTTTCTGGTGTCACCTCTCTAGCATGTGCCCACCTTTTGGTAGTACCAGTGCCGCCTATAATTTTCCAGAGGTCCCAGATCTAGATAGCCTTGTAGGGTTGTGTACAATCTTGATTCCAATTTAGATCTGTAATTTTTTGCTTGTTCAAACTGTAGATAAAGGCCAGCCCAATACCTTTGGGTGAAACATTTTAGGGGACCAATCTTCCTTACTTTTAGTCTAGAGCCATTACAGTGGGTGTCCTCTGAGATCAGGCAATGGCTAAATGGCTGCTTTATAGGCCAACTGTATAAAAATAGTTTACATCTGAAGAAGATGCTGCATTCTGTTTCTCAGTGTTTTGTTGTATGCAGTCTTGCTTGATCGCACCTGCCTTCTACAATTAAGTCTAGGTGGACATGCCATTTTATGGGGTTGAATATGAGATTGAAATGAAACATGATAGTGCAAGCAAGAGTGGGCAGGTTCTCCAGGCTGGGCTTCCAGCTGACATGCAAGTTGGTGCAACTCAGCCGCTTCTTGGTGAAGCGGTGTCTGTAGTTCCAGCAAGCCATGAGATGCTTTTGGCCTCATGTAAACCTTCTGACCAATTTAGAGTAAGTTTCTACCTACAGCTTTAGTCAGAGGAGGGGAGGGCATTTGATATAAACCTCACACTGCAGTGAGAAAGGACAAAGCAGAAATTTGTGATTATGCTCAAATGAGCATAACAATTGGCTTTCTTTACGTACTTCAGGCTCTTTTCTTTCATTAGACTAGATGAGAAGTGTATGATACCAGCAAAGAAAATATATTTGCCAACAAAATCAGGTCTTGGAACAGAGCAGGCTGACCTGCAGTGAAATAGTTGGGATGAGAATGATCTGAAAGTCCTTTTAAAGACTTTGTGTTCTTGGGATTTTGTGATATAAATCACGGCCATGATAGATATAAATCGTGTCAAACTGGATTCATAAAATAGTGATAGAGTGTCTTAAGTTTTGAATGATTCAATGGATTGTACACCTTTACAAAATAATTAATAAGCCAGATGCTAAAAAATGGCACCAACCAATTCTCCCTGCAGTATTGTGTTATGTGAGTAAGTCCAATAGCCAGTGTTTGGTTACTGAACTTCACATATTCGGAAAGGAGAGACTACTAAAAGGAGCAGGGGACTGGTTTTCAGCTCTGATCTGAAGGTACTTGGGGGCCTAGGACGTTGTCTAGTCTGAAAGGTAACTGGGAGATATGACTGTATCAATGGAGAGATCTACACATCTTTCAGAGGGAGGGGAAATGCTTTGCAAATTAAAAAAAAACAACAAAGCACATTATTGGTCTGGTCACCTCCAGCCTGGAAGGCAGCAGAGAGCCTTCATGCCTAGGATTTGGTCTGAGTTTAGGTAGGCTGCAGTTAATCCTTGACAAAACCTTGTTCTCTCAATTTTGTGCGTGTTTTTCTTTCAAGGTAAGCATGTTTGCACAGATCTTCAGGCAGAGTTGCTGCAGCTCCCCGGGAAAGAAGAAGCTCCTCTGTGGGGTGGCCCCCGTGCTGCGTGTGCCCTGCTCTGCAGCCTTGGTTTGCCTCCCCCTCTCCTCTTCCTCACATCTGTGGTCGGATGCTGAGAGGCAGGGACAGGGCTTTGAAAAAGCTGGCTCAGCAGAGGAGGTGGAGAGCCAGCTGATGCCAGTATTAATATTCTTTCAGAATTGATGGATGAGACGATTACAAAATTGCAGAGGGAAGTGAAACTTAACGGAATCCATGTTTTAATTGCATTCTGGATTTTTTTCAGCAGCCAGCTTCTGAGGTGCAGGACAGATCAAGCATATTTTTGTGAGGATGTTGATGTAGACTGTACAATATATTGTTTTTTAAAGAAAGAAAAAGCAAAAGTGTGGGCCGGCCTGTTTTCCACACTCTGGTGCTCTTCTTTGGTTGTACTGTGCGGCAGCATGCTGTGTCTAGGCAATAAATCAGATCTGAAATACTGTCCTGATGCAGCTAGAGAAAAAAGAGAGTACTGCAAACACCTGTGGTGTTGAGATGCCCAAGCTGTGAGGGGTACCTAGGTGCTGGACTTGCAATTTCCCCTGTGTGCCCTTCATTCCTGCTGAGAGGAGTGAGGATGCTGGAGCCATTTGGCTTGCAGTGACCAGCAGCGTGGGTCTGTGTTTTCTCCATGCTGCATTCCAGCCTCCTGGCACTGATACCTGCTTGCCTCTAAACTGGGAAGGTCCTTTTTCAGCTCATGAAGCCTCCTGCTCAGTCTGCAAGTAGCACTCCTAAATGGATGGCCTGCCCGAAAATGAAAGGGTTCTTGCACTTCAGTTTATACCCTTCCTTCTGACTTTCCTTGTTCGCACTCTTGTTGCTGCTAGGACGAAGCCTTCTTGGTCCCAGGGACTGTCTGCACTGAATGTTGGGTGCAGACACATTGCTCATGAGCAGGGATGGAGGCTGCACGTATGCTGCACCCATTGGGGCTGTTCCTGCCCTATTTGGTTCCATGACTGGGCTGTTGTCACTGGTACAGCTCCCTGTGCCTCAAGGGTCTGGCTTTTGAACACCACCATATGCAGAGAAGGCACAGCAAGTATGCAGTGAAGTGTTCTTGTAGACTTCATGAGACATCAGTTGATTTATTTTTTTATTTGATGCCTTTGCCAGATGTCACTCAGTAATTTTGGTAGGCTGGCTTGTGTGACTGGCGTGTCCTTGTGCCTTACTTTGTGCAGTCCTAACAGCCACTGTGGTCTAGTGCTTTCCCCCAAGCAGAAGCAGCATATTCAGGTGGTCTGCAAAGAAAAGAGAAAGGCTATGACAGCAGGAAAATAATGATCATGGTTTTGGCATAATGGATAGCAGTGAACTGGAGACAGTGGATAGCTGACTTCTAATGAGTGCTGTCTTGAAAATATGACCCAGGTGTTTGTGTGAGGTTTTCTCATGGGCAGGTGTTTTGCCTGAGTATGCTTCATCCAGTTTTGGTTTTCGTCAGGGTTTAACAAAAGCAGTTTGCTTTGTAGCATTTCCCCCCAGCCTTTCTTTCCTCTGGAACTGAGAACTTTTCTCCACAGCCTCCTTAACCCAAACATAACTCGCCCTAGTTGTGAATGGTTTGAAAAAGTATGTGTGTAGGTGGGTTAGTTAGGAGGAAGCATCAGCTTTTTCTCTTGCCTCCTCCTGCGTTCTTCCACATCAAAAGCTGAGGAGTCACCTTTTGAGGTGTTCCTGTTCAGGAGTGGGGTCTTAATTAAAGTCCCAGACTTAGAATGTCCTGGCATCTTCAGCAGAGTCTTCTGCTCCCATCAGCTGCAGGTGAAGTTGTGTAACAGGAGGTATGCTCAGCAGCTTGGAAGGCTGCTCTTCTTCTAAAAGTGAGTAATTTGGGGTGGAGACCGTCTTCTGCTCGAGTGTTTTAGCATGCCTATTTCCTCCACCTCCCTCAAACCTCCAGGAGGATTTCTGGGGTCTGGTTGGGCTGTGAGGAGCTCCCCCGTTTCCCCTGCTTATCTCACTGGGGCAGTGGCTGCAATCCAAGTAATGAGGTTTAAAAATGAGTTTCCTTTGCTGTGTTTCCTGCCCTGGTGTTGGTTGGGATTTTAATGGCTTACGTTAGGAGGGCAGCACACCAAAGAGCTGGGTTTCTTCTGTTCTCTTCTGAGCTGAGTTTCTTCTGTTCTCAAAGCTGGTGCCCTGGCAGGCAGTAGGGTGGGCTCATGAGATGTGGTTGCCATCCCTATGAGTTAGAGGTGCTTTAGCTGGGCGGGCAGTTAAATCATGAAGGTGAGCAGCAGATCACGACGGCCTCTTGACCTCCTAAAGGACCTGAAATCTTGGTGGTGTTTCCTCTGAAAACATTCCCTTTGCCTTTCCAGGAGCGCGCTGTTTACACACGTGCAAACGTGGAGGTTTTGCAGTGTCTGTGCTTGCGTTGTTTGTGCTTTGGGCACAGCTGGTGATGCTGATAGGAGGATTTCTGTTGTACAAATACTTTGTTGCTTAGAAATCTGCTGAGAATGGCACTGGTAGCCCAGTGATCCTCCCTTCAGTGAGGAAGGGAGCTGCCTGTGACCGAACTGTGCTCCGCGATTCACATGTGCGTGGGCACAGCAGGACTGGGGGTGCTGAAGTTCTGCCGCTGTTCTTTGGAATATTTAAATTTCTTAAGTTTTTTTTTTCCTAGCAATACTTTCCAAATATAATTACTTAAAAGTAAACCTGAATTCTGCTGTTTTGCAGATGCTTGGGAGCCTGTTTCCTTCCTTCCACTGTGGTAGATCTGTTAACATCGGTGACGACAGCTACAAGTTGCTTGTCCAGGTATAGCTTGTCTTCACTTCTGTAGGATCCACTCCTGCTCGGTGTTTTTTGACCTGATTCTTGCAGGATTTCCTTTTGCTTGCTGCACTGTTCTGCGTGCCAGTTTCCCCATAAATGTTATGAGAATGGGCAGTGTGGGCCTGATGCCAAGGGCAAAGGGCTGATACAGATAGGTTTCTTCTTATTTTGGAAGCTCTCGTGATCCACACTTTGCTGGCAGGGTGGTAATGATGTTTCACAGAAGAATGCCTTCCTCATCATTTGATTTTGAAGTGCTCTAATGGGGTCCGTGCACAGCCCCAGGCGTGGCAAGCAACACACCAGGGCCAGGGTCCATCCAGCAGCAGGGACAGAGACAGCTTGCTTTCAGAGGGTCTGGAGTCACTGCTGTGGTATGCTGCATACTCCTGAGATGTATCAGCTTCCCCCTTCAGCAAATTATATCCAAGAGGGTAACGTGCAGATGCTGTTCATTTCCATGCAGCTCACTGTTGGATGTTAGAAAATCATGCAGGGCCCTGTTTCAACAGGTCTCCAAAATGACTCAGTGTGAGAACTGACAGTGGGGTCATGTGGATTTTTTTTAAAGGACCTGTTGGACTAATTAAGCTATGTTATGTGGCTTAGTATTAGTTAAGCACGCCCTGAGTTACTGGTAAAATTTCAACCTTTAATTTTCTGCTGGAAGCAATTTCCCTTCAAGATTCAGAGAGGTTCAGCAGTTGTCATTAGAGATTGTAACGTTAAACCCCAAAGCACTAGAAATTATGGGTAAGGGAAGAAGCTGCAGAAAGTAGGAGGGGAATTAATTACATGATGAGGGCCATGCTGAACAAGTAGATGGCTCAACACTCAGTGTCACAGGAGGTGGATCTATGGGTGTTTGGTAACTTCTTTCACTGGGTCTGTTCATGTGCATGTAATAGATACATAAAAATTAGTGGCTGCTGTGATTATGTATAATGGCTTATTATGTAGTTGTTTGAACCAGGCAACAGAGAAAGCAAGACTTCCAGACTCTCATTTCTTGTGCTCATTACAAACATTCAGTTCCTCCCTCCCCACTTCTGGGCACTCCAAACGTTTTTCGTGTTTTATCTGTGTTCCCCTTGCTTCCTGCTCGCTCTCTGTTCCTACCCAGCTCCTTGTCCCTGCCCTGGCCCCCAGCTCCTGTAGGGAGTCAGGTGTCTTTTCTCCTGCTGCTTTCTGCATCCTCTCCACACCCTCTCTAATCTTCAGTAACACAGATGTAAACCAGGAAGATTTTTATTTTCCCCTTAATTTCTGTAGCGTGTGTAAGCTAGAAAGAGTTGTTTTGGGTTTTTTTAATTAAAAAAGTCTTTGTCCAGTGTTCATTTCCAGATACTGTAAATGATGGGTGGAGACCTTAGAAAAAGAGTGTTTCCACAAGGAAACTCTCAGTATAAATATTGCCAAGCTTTACGTGGCTGATAAAAATCTTCATATCTTGACCAGAGGGGTAATTTTATTGAGGTTCAGACTCTTAGGTTTTGTATCGTAGAAAGTTTCTCTGTGAAGGAGAAGCCTTCATCTCTCTTACACTGTTGACTTTTTAAAGTCCAGAGGCAAAATTAAAGTCTGGAAGTGTGAGGCTGTGTGCCTGTGGGAGGGCTGTGTCTATCAAAACCGTGTCTTTGTATTGCCAGACCCTGGGGCCATATGATCAGGTTAGCCAGGACATGTGGACATGTGTTTTTAGTGATTTTGGCCGATTGCACAAAGACAGAGGACTACCTCATTGGTCACAAAGTCTGCTGGGCAGAAGAGTCTGAAGAGTTGCTGTACACCTGTGGTATCTAGGAATGGGTGTTCCGTGCCTCAACTTTGCTCTTGTGTGACGCGTTGGCCATGTGCTGGCAGAGGTTACAGGTCGGCATTGGCCGTCTGTTGGTCCCAGCATAATGTTCATCTTGATGTTCTTCCTCCAGTCCAAGACTGGCTTGTTTTTCTGGTCGGGTTTTGATCCAGAAAAAGAACCCCTGTCATCAGTGAAATACTGGGTGAGTACAACATACATGTTGTACATGACACATCCCAGGAGCACGGCGTGCCTGGTGTAGCAGTGGTGGCCAGCATTGAGTACAGAATCGTTCTTTCCCTCTGAGCTGTGACTAGTGTTGGCACAGCATAAGCTAAGCTTAAGCTGCCTGAATACCAGCTTAGCTAACTTGTTGTTCTTTGGGACTATTCAGTCTTCCCAGTCCAGGCAAACATCATTTCCCCTCTCCAAAGGCTGTTGCTACTCATTGCTTTCTTCTTTTTTGATTTTCCCCCAGGACTAACAACTGTCAGTGGCACATCCAGTGATGTTTCATTGCCATGCAAAAGGAGGAAAGCATTTAGTTAGCAGCCTACTTCAGGCAGAGAAATTTATATCTGTGAGAAGCATATGTACAGAACAGCAATTACTCACATCATCAATATTTATACAGCAGATAATAGTCATCATGGACAAGATGAATATTGTCACAACAGCAATAGCTGCTTGGGGGGGAATGCAAACTATAATTGCTAGGTTTCTTTAAACGGGATAATTATTTAACTTTCAAGTGATTGGTGAAATAGCTTAGAGACTGAATTAAATATTCAGTGGGAGTTCACCTGCTTCTAGAAAGTAAAGGAAGTGCCGCTCCTGTCTACCCTCATCACACAGTGAAAGCTGCCTAGGATCTGGTCCTTTACACGTGGCTCCTGCTGAACACAATGCTGGTGGCAGTCGCTGAATAAGGAATCATAAATCATAAAATAATAAAAAATAACAATGAAAAATAAAATTAAAAAAGATGAGCAGCTTGTTTTGAAAATGAATTTTTGTTATGTCCACTGTGGACATACACGTGTTTGTGGTTGAGTTGGAGGCACAGTCACACATGCTTTGATTTTAAAAGCTGTCCCCAAGTGTCCAAAGGAAGGTGGAGCTTTCCAGTGTCCCACCTGCTGGCTCCTGTGATGTTGGTTGCCTTGGCTGGACAGGCAGCCCAGCGAGTCCCTGTCCTGGCTCCCGCTCTGCAGCAGCCGGAGGGACGGCCTGGGTGGTGGCTTCCTGTTTGCACAGGAGATGCAGCTCCTGATTTCTGAATAGAGTGCTCCTTCCACCCACCCTTTTTAACCTTTGTATGGCAGTGATTATTCAGAGGGCTTCCCTTGACTGGCAGGAAAATCTGCTCTGTTGCCCTGTTTTTGAGAAGTACTAAATCCAAAACTACCTGCATGCAAGCTCTTTGCCACAGATGCTTTACTTGGTGACTTTTGTTCTTCTGCTGGTGAAATGCCTCTGAATAGCTCCGTTTTTTCTTTATACTGACTCTTCAGATGTGACTGAGCATCTGAACCCCTGTACCCCCTCGACTTCTTTCAGCTGAGGGGGAACAGTGGGTGGGAGCATGCAGCACTTGAGGTTCAGTGTTTAGCTCAGTTGGGCTGGCTGTCATTTGCAACCTCAATCACCCAGCTCAGAGTTTTCCAAACACCAAAGCAATTCAAGAACATTTTCAACAGAGTGGATCCACAAAAGACCTGAAGTACTGCTGTATCAAACTTCCAGACACTGTATTTTATGGGATGCAGATAACGAGGCTTCTTGTGCAATGCCAGGAGAAAAGTTGGCCCAAGAGTGGGATTTGCAAAAGCCAGCATCCCAAATAAGGAGACACACAAGTTGGCTGCAACAAGGGAGAATAAAGAGGAGGTCTTTTAAGCTGGCAGCCCTCTTTCTGTTCCAGGAAAACATGCTGAACTTTTTATTCCTTTCTGGAGTTAGGTATCTTCTGCTGAGATGTAAGCAGTGGAGGAGCCAGTGGTTGCTTTCTCTGAGTGACGTCTGAAACTCAGCCTGAAGGAAGCTAAGACTGAGCTCCCACCTTTGTCTGGTGGCATTTGATTGTGGATCTTTTTCTATTCATAGATATTAAACTGCCTGGATTTTAGTCCTTTTCCAAATGAATTTTTAATATAATATAATACTCACTTTTGCTTTCTGACCTGAATATTGAATTATGCACTGCAAAGTGGAATGGGGTCAGCAGGAGGCATTGGTGGAGCTCTGCTGAGCTACTGAAATTGCTGGTACATAAAACCTTTATCTGGGAGAAGGGAAAAGAGTGTTACCACTTTTTCAGATTCCCCCTTAGTGAATTACAGTTTCCTTCTGCCATGAGCATACCCAGGTTGTTATGTGGGTTCACAGAGTCTGACACTGGCATGTGGCTCGTGGAAGTCCTGACCCTGTTGCATGCAGATTAATTTGGATGGAAAGCTTGCTTGAACCTAAATCTATTCCACCTTAGATCTTCCTGATGCAGGTAAAGCTGAGACATCCAGTAAGGACAGTATTGATACTTCAGATATTTGTTCCCAGTGCATAACTCTTAAGAGATGCTTTTGAAATTGCAGATCACTGACCCAGTATTTTAACTTATGTGTCTTTAAACTTTATCTTAAGCAGTATCCCCTAATTTTTTTACTGATGTTGGTATAATCTTTGCTCAAAAACTTAAGCTTGCAGTCAACAAACTTACTTTCTTAAGTTACCTTTCCCAGATCCCTTTGAGGCAGCCACTGTTGAGACTCTGTTGGGGGACTACCTGTGAAAGTGTTAATTCAGTTTTTAATTCTATCTGAGGTTCTGCCTTGAGCAAAGTAAGTACCTCTTGGAGAAATTGCTGCAATTCATAAGCCAGCCCCTTCTATAGGTGAGCCAGCCCTGTGACAGACCCATGCTCAACACATTCATTGCTCCTTCAGTTGTTTTGCAGCTCAGAATAGCTTTTTTTTTAAAGAGTAAGGAGAACAAGGGGCCATTGAAGAGAGCAGATAACCAGCACTACTGATATTCTGGATTATTGAGTTCTGTTGAAATAATGAGGGTTTTTTTTCATCTGGCTAGATTGTTTGTACCTAATTCTCTGATATTTTTCAAAATTTTTAAATTTTTTTTCATTGCAGTAACTTGCGCAGGAGTCTGGACATTATGAGAGGGATTGCTTCCCCACGTGCTTAATGGGGTACTGTGTTTTGGCTGTCTTCTCCCAGTGCTAAGCCTGGACTCAGTTGTGTTCTAATTTGAGGATGAGATGTTAGCAGCATGAGGAAATGGGGTGCTTGCAGCATCCAGAAGCCATGAGCTGCTCTTAATTCCATTTCATTTCAGTGTCAAGCACTGAGAGACCACTGTGAAGACTAATCAAGGTCATTCTGTCACGCTGGTGCAACTTAGCTAAAGTCTTGAGGGGTTTTGATGAATAAGGGTTTAAAGATCCAGTCCTGTGTAGTAGGTTTCTTTTAAACTAAAAATGGGAAGACTTTTCTGGCTAAGGATGGAATCAGGGATATCTTGGTACAAAGCCTCAAGAATGTTCCTGGGGCAGAAGGGATTTTTCTGAGCAGTAAAAGGGTGAAGCTGTTTGCCTCTTCAGTTGGTTTTACAGCTGGTTTGATGATGTATCCTGCATTGCCTTCTGGAAGTTTTGTCTGCATCCTCATTTTGTCAAAGTTCATTGGTTTAGTTTATGGAGGGGAAAACCACCCCCCAAATCTCCTTTCACTGAAAAATGAGACTGAAGGGTTAGGTTCAGGAATGCTAGCACCATCTCCCATAGGAACTGTAATTAGCATACTTTGTTTTCCCGTTCTTCCTTGGGGGCTTGGCTTTATGGCTGGCTTCCATCTCCTCTTTTCACGTTGAGTTGCCATTGTGGTTATGGGAGATCTAATCTAGCTGGGAAACCTAATTCAGGTTGGAGAATGGGAACATGGGCCATCCTGTATGCAAGTACCTGGAGCTGGTATAAGCAGCATTTCACACTCCTGAAAATGGGTTGCCACATTTTCAGTATTCAGTAGAAAGGCAGCACTTCCCTTAGCACAGGTGGCATGGCTGTTCATTTCACTTCATTCATAACATGTCCATTTGAACTCCCAATTTCTATTAAAACTTACTTTTCTCTTATTTTAAATCGGCTCTTGGCTTAATTTGCAAGCACAAAATACCATGTTTTTTAGAGGCTTGCCCTGCAGTAATAAGTTTGATAGGAGGATACTGGAATTTGTTGGAAGTTCAAAGTACAGCAAGTAGGAGATGGTGATTTGATTTGCTTGAGGAGGCTTCTCTTCCTGGTCTGGCATTAATATTTCTGAAGTGTGAAATGGAGCTAGACTGGGAATGGAATCAAGTACTTTTCAGACTTCAGATTTTGCTTTCTGAAGTAGATTCCCTTCTTAAAATAGAATTTAACAGAAATACTAGGGTTGTGTTGATGACACGTAGCCTGCCTGTGGTGTAGGAAATGTGTCAGTGTGTGAAGTTTAAGCATCTTTTTATTCTCTCAAATTCACGATGTCTTCTGCCTTTTTGCTTGCAACAGCTTGCAAGCTGCCACTCTCCCTGCTTGTGTGACTTCCACAGGTAATGGCAGTTGAAAGTGAATTTTAAAATAGATCAGGAAACCTAGGACATGTCAGGGTGATTTTGAGGTGGTCTTGAGAGTCCAGTGGTTGCCTTTTTTGAAAGCTTTTGCTGAATGTTTTGAGATTTAGCTTCCCTTTTTTTTATCTAATGGTTGGGAAGAGTGAGGCTTTCCTCCAAATGGAGCATGTCACATACGTTGGTGTTTAGTGGAAGCAGAGCTGCTTGTGGGATGACCTGTTGTTCTCTACTGGAAGGATTTCTGGGCAAGTCTGGCCCAAATCTGTGCTAGAGAACAGTTACTGTGAAAGAAGCTTCGCCCAGAACTGCTTCTTATAGAGGACACAAAGAAATGCTGGCAGGACTGGACCCAAGCTAGTTTTTGCAGCTTTAAAGAATTGGGACTTTAGAGAAATTGTTTATCTACCTGCAAAGTCCTTGTGACTTATTTAAATTTTTTTAACTCATACATAAATCTATAATTATTTTCATGCATAAAATAAATGAATGATTGCTATAATACTGCTATCATAACATATTCATGCTACCATAACATATTAATATAATATCATAACATATTAATATAATATCATAACATTAATGTCATATCATAACATATTAATGCTCCTGAGCATCTTTCAAAAAAGGGCAAGGTAAGCCAGTGGAAAGGATTTTGGTAAGAAAATGTGCATTTTAAGAGGATATTATCTCCATGTTCAAAACTAGTTTAGGGAAAAAAACCTCACTGTCTTCCCTCTTGGAGTCCTGATTTACAGTCCAGGTCTTCTCTCTTCTGATGCAGTCACATCCCTGGCAGAAGGCATGAGCTAGAGGGCTGCTTATGGTCTCAGCTTGGTAATAAGGAGTTATTTAAAGAAAGGTTACAATTTTGTGACATATTTGCTTTCTTCCGTATACCCTCTTGTTTGGAGCCAGCATGACCCAAAAATGAGTGATGGGCTTTGGGGAAGGTCAATTGGAACATGACCCCATGACTACAGAAATTTTATTGTTGTAGCCCTTGGAGGAGCTACAGAAAAAAAAAGTTCATATTTTGAGGAATCTGACTCATTTTATCCAATGTTACAGGGTTACATTGCTGTGCTACTCCTTCCTCGGCTGGCTGAAGCTCCTCCATGTGGTCCATTGGAGAAACTATTATCTTTTTGTGTTAATATGTGGTTATGAAATAAGAACAAAAAAATTAAAGATCATGCATTGAAAATTTAACAAAGTGATAAGAATCTACGACTTTGTCCTTTAATAAGATTCTAAAACTGTTGCTTTTTCAAATGAAGAGAGACACAGAGGTGGCCGTAACCTGTACACATGCAATTTTAGATCAGGATATAGTGCTGAGTTGGAATTTTTCAGTTCACTTTTTTAAAGGTCTCATTTTCTAGCATTTGTGCTCATTTATTTTGTGTAATCATAAACAATATGAAATGGCATTTTTCCATCAACAAAGGCCTGTACTTTCCAGTGACCTTTACTGCTTTCTTCAGAAGGGTTATGCAATCTGACATAAGTGAATGAAAATATTTAATTTTTTTCCTCTTAGAAAAGGTCTTATGCCTGTATTCTTATGGTTGTACTACTCGCACTTAAGCACCTGTGGTTTGCACCTGCACTCTTATTTTGAGGAGCCTGAAAGTCTGGTTGCAAAATCTGAGCTCATTTGCAAAAATCAAGCTAAAAACAGAATATAGGTGGATAGACTGATAGTTTTTAAAGCAAGAAGCTTTCATTCTAATGTTTCTTCCCTCCTTGGTCCCTCACCTCCATTAAATATATAATATTTTCTTCTAAATTTAAGTTCAGAACTTACAAAGCTATTGACCCTTTTAATATCTATTGACTAGTGAGAGCCAGAGAACTGTACGTGCCTTCCTGAATTCACTCACCATGCACTTGCCTACATTTTGCTTCTTGGGAACATTAAAGCTCCTGAGAGTCCACACTAATTGCAATCTCCTCTATCAAGAGAGGCTGCTCATTAAAGAAGTTGGTTTGTTGTACCAAATAGTGAGGAGAATACTGAATCCTGGGCACCTCTTAGTTCTGCTTCCCAATCAGGTGGGTGGAACATCAAGGAGAGAATCCATGCATCTGTTCAGGGTGATCCATGGAAACAGGAGATCCAAATAAGTTCTTACAGCAAGAGCTCTGCTACTGGCTAACTTGGGAATATTTCTGATGTCTCGTGATAATCATCAGACAGTTGCACACTTCATTGCTGCTCAGTGTTAAGATTGATGTGGGTTACAGTTACGCTTCCTGACTTGCTTTTCCGCATGTGACTATTGCATGAACCAAATCCACATTGGGATAGCAGCTACAAAGGCAGAGGAAGACACAACACTTGCCCCATTCATCTTTCTTGTGCCATCAGCCTATCTTTGTATGTTAAAAGATACTTGCTCAAAAAACATCTATTGAGCAAACTTCTGTGCAGTGTGTATAGTACATAAACCTTGAGCTGAATGGTGCTTCTTTCAGTGGGTATTGTTGGTGAACCTCCAAGCAAAAAGGTATGTGTTTAATACTTGTCAGGAAATTAGTTTGGAATTCTAGATATAAATTAATTTCTTAAACCACAATGAGTATCATGTGGCATTGATTATGGACTCCCTTCTGCTAGAAGGGCACATGACTTTGCCTGGTTTTGTTCAGTTTGTGTGTTGCTCATATCCACAGAGATGACCTTAAACTTTTCCACTTTTGTGTCTATTTATATTTGGGGTCAGTTCAGGGCAGGGGGAAATGCCAGTGATCCACTGACATATACAGGAGAGGAAAGGAAATTACTTTCTGACAGATCTTTTCTGCTATTTCCACATGAGCAGATGGATCCCATGGTACAAGTTTGCCTTTAAGGAGAGTTTAAGTGACAAATCTGCTCTTTGCAAGAGGGCTGGTTATTTTCCATATTTGTGTGGCTTTTAGGTAATTCGTAAAGACTTCTGATAAAAATGCAGGCTTTTTTTCCACCCAGTTGTATGACCTTCATTGTTTCAAACCCTAAACTTTTCCAGAGGAGAGTGATTTGGGAATTGTGTCTTTTGTCAACCGAGCCAGTTCATTACCTCTCTAAATGTTGAGTGCTGTGCTTGATGCCTGGAGTTGGACAGAACAACTGGCTCCCACAGCTTTTCTTTAAAATTTCATTTTCTAAGAGAATAGCACAACCTTTCTAGGTTTAAGGATACCTCCTCCTGTCTCCCCCAAGTTGCACAGTGTTTTAAAGGGCCTCGTTTTGAAGACTGAAGGATTGGGACAGTTTCCAACCGGAGCAAAACAAGCGATTGGTCGTACAGTTGGATGAGTTGCAAAGTCCAGGTGAGCCACAGCTCTTTGCAGCAGATTTATTTCTCCTGGTTGAGGATGCTGCTAGACAGAAGCTTTCCTGACAGTCAGTGTTTGATTGGAAGAAGTGCCAGTTTGACTGACTTTGCTGCCGGAGGGGTGTGAGTGTTGGGGTGAGGCAGAAGGCTCAGAGGAGGGTGGGAATCTTCACTGTGCCTCAAGGAACCATCTGTAGTAATGCTTCCTAACCGTGCAGGTGAACCCTGTAGCTGTTATGTATGTATAGGGCATAGCTAAAAATAAACAGAAGAGAAACTGGTTTCTTAATCATTAGGGTGTGTTTTTTGTTGTTGCTGCTGCCTTAAAGCAATAAACCCCAGCGTTATTTTGGCTATATCCCAGCTTGCTGCTTGTTTTGGGGTATGTAGGAGAATGGTGGGAGGCGGTGAGACACTGCCACCCCTCCATTCACGACATGGGAAAACAGCTATCATCCTGCAGGAGCTCTCCTGTGCATCAGGGAGCAAGTAGTGAGCCCAGCACTTGGGTTGTGCTGGTGCCAGTAGAAATGACTACTCAGAGTGCATCTCTCCTTGCTTGATGCATTCCACCCTACACCAGAATAATCTTATGGTGCTCAAAGATGGGACTGGCAGCATTTGTCCCTGCTGTTTGGGAGTAAGAAAGTCGACATGGCCATCCAAACCAGTTCAAGCCTCCTGAAGGATGCTAAAGCAAGCTGGTGGGACAGCCAAGCAGGTCCTGCAAGCCCTGGTGTTTAACGCTTTGTATTCTGGAGTGCCACCTGCTGGCACTGGCTCTCTTCATGCTCTCTTCGCTAGAGGCAGGTGCTCTAGAAGATGAGCACTAAGCCCAAAGAGCATGGGTGTTAGTAATAACAACAGTACTAATTATTTGTATTGATCATTACATTATTTTTTAAATTGATGTTACACTTCAGGACCCTGTGTATTGGCAAAGACCTCGCTCTGGCAGATGTTCTGCAAACGCAGTGTGAAAGAAACTGGCAGAGGCTTCACAGCACAGTATGAAGGAGTGGTTTAAATACAAAAAATTATTTTTCCAATCCATGCTGTTGTTTGGTAAAATAGGAAGTATTTTTTTTTCTTTAAGTCTTGAATTCATAAAATATTTTGATCATTTCTGTGACTGGCAAAAAACCCAAAGCAGTAATCTATGAGACAGCTGACAGTGAAGTCACTTAAGCAAAAGTTAGGAAAACACTGGCCCAACTCTAAAAAATAATGATATCAGTAAACTAAATCATTCTGGAAACCTTTTGGCTTGGAAAGCAGGAGATGTTGTAGCTTGTGGTACAACACAAATGTGGGTCCAGAGCTGAAATTCTTTATTCATCCTAGTTGAGAACTTGTTTTGGCAGTAGAAAAGAGAGATTTTTTTAATGTCTTTTGTAAGATTGATTTTCTGTCTGTGGGTCAGATCCTCAATGGGTGCAAGTCAGGGTGGTTTGGTTGTGTGCTTTGGTGTTTCCCACGTTCAATGCACGACTGTGAGGTACACAGATATCATACTATGACAAAAATGGGGTATTAGGACCTCAACTGAGTGGAATCTGGTTGAATCTTGCCTAGGTGCATAAAGCTGTGTGCATGCACACCACGTCTTCTTAGATCATCTCTTCCAATGCAACACTTTCTAGAGTGGCAACACAGACTTTTGGGCGTTTCCCCTTTCTTTTAGCAGTCCCTAAGGTACCTCTTTAGTTCCTAACTGCTATTCTTGTGTGATCCTACATGTAATACATGTCAGAAATAAGCGGTGGAGCTTATCTGATGTAAGTCTCCAACAGTGATTAATGACTTTGGGAAGTACTCTTGAAACTGTTTTAGAAAGCCCTGAACCACCTGCCCTTTCAAAGTTAGATCTTTTACATCCTCAGCAAGAAACACCTGTAGAAACCAGTAATGCCATAAACCATGTAGTCCTCTTCAGGCTTCAATCACATGATGAAACTTGACTTGTCTGTTGAAAATGCCCCATATTTGCGATATCTTTTTTTCTTAAGCCAACAACCAAAAAATCTGAGTAACAGTCTTTGTAAATGTGCTGCTGTGAAACTATTGCTGATAGCTGAAGAGTATTTATCTCATTTGCTTTTGCTGTGTGGGGAAAGAAAAAGAGAACTTTGTGCGTTGCTAGATGTAAGCGTTCAACATTCAGCAGTAGAGAGATGTGAGTAAGAGATACTTCTGGCTTACTCAGTGGTTGACCACATCACAAGAAAAATTGTTCCAGAGTCAGTATGAAAAGCTTTGTTTGCCTTTTATGTTACCTTCTTAGAAGTTTCTGCTTCTGAAAGAAAAATCAAATTGAAATGAAAGTTGAAATGAGCTGACATTTTAATAGAAATTACCATTTTTGCCTAAGGAGAAAGTATTTGCTTAATTTGATCTGAAACTGCCAATGAATGAGTTCACCTCAAAACTGCATTTCTTTAGGTAGCTCTAATTCACACGCAGAAACTGTGAGGCTGGCTTGCAGGACAGAGACCGAAGTTTAGGAGTTCTGCCTAACTGGGATTTGAGGCTTCTGAAGTTCATGTTTTCAGGCTTTTCTTCAGAAAATCTGGGCTAGCAGCTTTGTTTTTGCCGAGTACTGAACTGATTGTCCATAATCCTGTGAGCCTAGAACTCATTGTTGCTGTATGCTGTCAGGATTGTGTTGGAAGTTTTGAGCATTAGCAATATTGTATTAGTTATCTTTTCTAAATTTGTTTGTTACGTTGCAAGGACTGCAGAACTGGGCCCAAGATGAAAAGGTAAAGCAGTTTGCTTCATTTTAATTGTTTCTAACAGCAGAACACAGTCCTTTTCGAGTATTTGCACTCCTTCATACAGCAAAAATGCTGTATGTTGGTAGTTCAGTGCTGCCAGATGGAGGGTGTTTTCACACCAGGGTATTTCAAAAACAGCCAGACTTTGACTGGCAGAAGTATGATGGGAGATGTCTGGCCCGAGCTTTGAAACTCACTGTAAAGAATGACATACAACCTGATAAAGCCTGGCAGGTCTGATAAACTTCTTGCAGCTGCCAAAGGTGAGTGGTTTTTGGAATTGAATGCCATCTCTGTGAAGGAAAGCAACAGTAGATTTCATGTAATATGGGCAAGAGTAGTTAATCTTCCTGTGCCTGAGCTTTTGAGCAGGCAGTTGCCAGTCCCCATCACAGCGTGGCTGCCGAAGCAGACAAGCCAGCAGCTCTGCAGCTTTGAGCTCTGTCTCTCTGTCCTGTAATCTATCTCAGCCCACCAGAGAGGGTTGTGGTGGTGCTAACCTGAGTTGTGGTTGTTGCCCTCTACAACCATGCATTGCTTGGCTGTGAGACTGCTTTTGTCTGCAAATGGTGCTGGTTCATGTGAGAGAAACATGCAAATACCCTCACTCTGTTCTTGGCTTCATCCTAGAAGTCCATCTATGGGAATCTTCTCGTTTCTCTTGTGGACATGCCCATGTCTGTGGGCATGAAGGAGAGAGCAGAGAACCTTTCCTGCTGTCAGTTTGTTGTCTCACCACTAGTCTAAAATTTTCCCTGGTGGTAATGGGGCGTCGAGTCATGATGTGGAGCTGGTTGGGTTAGTTGATGTGCAACCAACTGGTTTAGTTGCAGCTGTTTTGGGAAAATTGTGTTGTGTTTTTTCTGGTCACACATTCTCAGGGTGGTGCAGGGGAAGTGAAGGCATCTGCACCACTTACCTTGATCTGCCTGTGGCTGCTGACACCGGGTTCTGTATTGGTTGTGTTGATGGATGATGTGCTAAGTGTGCAACTAATCTCAAGAGCATGTGTCATCCCATTAACTTCCGCAGCTAATGTCAGGCCAGGCACTTCATAACTTGTCTGAACTGGAGCTTGTGGAGTGTTTATAGTCATAGGTAGCAACGTGTGGTTTGGAAAAGCATTGGAAGGCATTATTTATCCAGTATAGCCTGCTAAATCTCTTTTGGAGGATTTTACTGGTGTGAAGGCAGAGAGATAAATCACAAAATAGGAAACCATCAATATGCATGCAGTTCAGGCTCGGTGTAACTCTGTGATCCGTATTTGCAGTAAGAGTTGGACTATTCCCAAAATTCAGGAAGTGAGGGTGGTATTAATATCACTGGCTGACAGAGTGTTAGAGGGTGAATGATTAGTTTCCAATAAGAAAGCTTTCGGACCGGTTCCAGTTCTTTTTGGTGTAGTCTGCAAACCAGAATGACCAGTGGTGTCGTGACTTGGAGTAGCTGTGGCGCTTATGGGTCCAATAATGCAGGAAGCTCCCGATTTGTCTGCGTTAGGAGATGACACAGCAGTTGACCTTGAGGAGGCCTGTTAGTTGGCTATCTTCCACTCTTGTGAAGATAAGCTCTTGGAAGTGGTTTTTGTGTGTTAGGACATCTGTTACATGTTTTTCTCTTAAAAGAACAGGGGACTTAACTCCTTTGTGCCACCCACTTAGCAGATTTCAGGAGAAAGGTAAAAAGATGAAAAAGCTGCCCTGCCCCTGCCATTTTATCTCCTTCAAACTTCAGGCAAGGTATGAATGTGTGAGTTTCATTTTGTTTTTCTCCTCCTCTGTTTGGGCTCATAGGCAGGTAGATTTTGACCTAGTTTTATCAAAACCCACTCAATGACCTCAGGGAGCTGTAGCACTCTCTCCAGTAATTATAGGCTGGTTCCCACTCAATCACTCACTGACCTGTATCAGTGAGAAACATCTGCATTTGAGCTTTATTTAAAATAGCTTTTTTTTTTTTTTGATGGTGTATTTTGTAAGTGTAATACCAAATCCTCGGGGGAAGGAGGGAAGAGTCTTTTAATTAAGCTTCTCTTCAGGTATCAAGCAAATTCTGTCAATGGCAGATGAAGCATAAAGCTCTAATGGGAGAGCAAAATTTGTCATTTAAGTGATCAGGTGCTTTGTGCCTCTCTCAGCATTTTGAGTGCCACAGAATTCTGTCATGTTGCCATAAATGAAAATCTCTCAGAAAGAAGATGTTGCATTGCATTTAGAAGCTGTTAGGAGAGCAAGTTTAATGCCCAAAGCTTCACTCTTTGCTTGGGGAAAGCTTCTCCTGTAAGGTTGTGGGATTTTGGCCTTAGTGACTAAACTTGTGACCTCACTTTAAGTTAGGGAAGCAACTTCTAAATCCTCTCTTTGCTCCTCATGTCTACTGGTGCTGCTTTTATTCAGGGGGTGAGGGGTAGTTTTCTTTTCAGCCCCAGTCCTCTTGATGTCAGCTTGAATGGCAAATTGGGTCTCTCACTTTGCAGTGAAAAAACTTGGCTTTTAATTCCTCTCACCCTGGGGTTTAGGAGTGAGTCAGGCACAATTAAAAGCAGCCAACAAAACTGAAGAAGTGCTAATGGCCCTGCAAGTGCTGTGTTCAGAGTGGGCTGTAGAAATGTGCTCCATTCCTCGGGATGCTTTGAGTGCTGGGGATTTTATTTGCAATTTGGGATGAAATCTTTTTAATATCCTGTGCTGGGAAATTTTCAGGTTTGGGATGTTTTCGGACCACAGTCAGGTCTCTTATCCTGTCAGTGCAGCCCTCGTGCAGAAAGAGAACCACTAGGACTTACAGACAGCAGAAGTGGTGAGGAGTGTCTTCACACTTCTAGTAGAGCAGAGCCACACCTGGGGGTCCCCTGTGCCTCTGCCAGGCCAGAGGGAGCCTGGCAGATGTAGGGACCAGTAGCTCTGGGGTAGCTTGACAAGTGACCGTGATGAAAACCTACAGATATGGCAGAGTTGGGCTGCTGAGAAGCTGGCCAGGCTTCCACTGCCTGTGCTCCATGACGACCTGCACAGAGGGCTGCTGAGGGGCTGTGTAGGCAGGAAAACTGCCTGCTTTTTGCCTCTGCCTGTCTGAAGCAGACACATTTCTGCAGAATATTTTGATTTCGAATCAAAAGCACCTCACATGAAACTGTCTGATGTGCATAGCTTTACTGTTTTGACTCAGCAGTAAGAAACTGTACCCGTCATTTGCTGACCTGGCAGGTTGCAGGTAATTAGTGGTGTTTGCTGTTGGAACAAAGTGCAGCTTATCCTGGTCATATTTGACCAAAGTAAGGTCTTTGGAGCCAGGGAATGGGAACGTGTCAAAGTTTGCAGATAAAAAAGAGGGAGCAGTGCAGCTGGCGACGTGAGATGGAACAAGGAACAGCATGTGTCTCTGTTTTCTCTAAACACCAATGGTGGGTGTTTTCACCTGATCTGTTTTTGCTCCAAAACTGTAAACTTCTACATCTAGTTATATTCCTGTGGGTGACCTTTCTGCTTCTGTCTCCTGTTGCTAGGGCTGACTGGTGACAATTTCTAAGGTAAATGCTATAGAATGATACCTTGTGACTGGGCTCTTTTTTTGTGACCCACCTGCATTGCTCAGCTGCCAGAGAGGCAGGACAACTGCTGCCCTGTTTGATCTGCGCTGTTGAGATCATCCGGAGCAGCTTCGCCATCAGCATGGATCCCCTGGTGCTGGTTCATAGGATGTTGTAGGCTCATATAATCCCAGTTTTACTCAGCTTTATTTTTTGTGGCTTTATGCATCTGGGAGTGTGTACACCTGATTCTCATCTTGGCAAGGGCTGGACTAGAGCTAAAGGAGCAGGGCCAACTTGCACTGGCTAAGGATTTGGCCAAATGAAAATGCTTTTGGTCTGCAATACTTACGTGAAATTGTGAATAACTAAATGGAAAGGATGGTGGGTGTGGGCTGACTGGCTTAGAGGAAGGTGCTTGGAATATAGGAAATTCTGGAGAGAAGAATGTATTCAATTTTTGATCTTATTGTTAGCTTTATGTCCCTCAAAATGCATATTGTCTCTTAGTTGTAATCTACGTGGTGGATGAACTGTGTCTGTGGAGATATTTTAACTTCTGGATCACAGGCTCTCGTGATTTTCATGGTCTGTGGGAAAGCTGACATGTTCAATGAAAGCCACAAAAAATCTCAGGTGTACCATGGACATGGTGCCAGCTGGAAGGGATGGGAAGAAATCCATGCTTCTCTAAGCTTTGTTGATCCTCTGTTGCAAAAAAAGAACCTGTCCAGAATCTGTCACCTCTGCCTCCTGACTCCCGAGGTGAAAAATGGAGCTGTGATGAAGTTGTCTGGGAACTTTGAGGCAATCTGGGAGTTGCTTGCTTGACCTTGAACCAACTGCTTGTGTCTCAGCACTTCTTTTCTTAGATGATGAAAGGATATAATGACGATAATACTTCTCTCTTAACAAGGGTGTTGTGATGAATAAATTAATTAATCGTTGTGCTGTTCTCAGTTACTATAGTAATTAGTGCTACAGAAGAGCCTAAAAATAAATAGGATCATTTAGTGAAGGATATTCAGGGGAAATCAGGTAGTATGTCCTGGGCATTTGCAACAGCCTCGGGTGTTTTGTGCAAATGTGAATTTGTTGAAAATGTGCATGGATGTTGAATTTTGTAGCAGAAATGCTTCCAAATACTAAATATGTTCCTTCCTCCTCACTAGCAGTTTGAAGCGACTCTAGCATGTTTCCTTCCTTATCTGTGGACAGATGATTCTTGCAATTAGTTCCCCTATTGAGAACAAAACTGTCCTCTCACCCCCATCTCCTTTCCAGCCTAAGGGCACCGGAAATGAATGGAACTTTCTTAATCATTAATCATTCATACTCAGTAATACTGTCAAAGAATTCTTAATGTGTTTGGGAAGTTTACGTAATGAACCTTCCTTGAGAAAGGTGAAGGAAGTATCATCAATGCACTGCCTTGCTGAAAGTCTGTTGCTAACCTTGCTGTACAGCAAGTAGAGCATGCCTAAATACGCCTGTGAGTCTGGGCAAAGTTTTTGAGGCTTTCTTTCAGTGATCAGCTAACTATATCAGCATGCCCTGAAGCCAGTCTTTAAAAATGTGATATGATGTTCAATCTCCTGTGAATTGTGTTAGATTCCACAGGCAACATTAAAGTGTATTTTTGGGGCTTTCAAGTTAATATATTTTTGGGCCCTAATAAGTTAGAAGTATGTGTGAAGATAGTTCTGAGTTCTCCAGTGGATGCAGCGCCCCTTCAAGGCTGTGGTTTCCATTGCTTAGTATCACTGGGGCTGTCCTTACACAGAAAAAATATTGTGTCAATAGGCAAGGATTTGCCTTTACTCTGTTGCCTGACTTGTTCAGCTCCCATCATGGAAGTTCAATGAGATCTTCTTGTTGGGGTGGATTTTATTCTTTTTCCTTAAGGTGCTGTTTGCCTGGAGGAGACTTCGGTTTTATTCTTCATTTCCTAATACCTCATCTCATTCTCTCCTAGTGCCAATTTCCTATGGTAAGGATGTCACTGGGATGGGGATGAGGGGCTTGATAGCCCATGAGTATGTGACTCCTGGACAAGGATATGAGGTCAGAAAAATGATCTTGATCCCAATCACATTCACATCAATAGAAACAGGCTTACCCTTAGCACTGTAAGTGGAGAGAGCTGGTTGTAGGTGACTGCTAAATGAGATCAGGGAACTTCATCAGTCAGTTCCCTGACATCCAAAATGTGGCGGGCAGAGTTTCTATGCAGATACTGATTTATGTCTGCAGAAGGAGTACTTCTACTCTGTTTTTAAACATAAGCCTTATCTTCTAAATTTCCAGGCACTGGGGCTTTTTCTCATAATAACACTGCAGTATTGTTATACCTGGGATTGTTGATAGATTTGCAGATACAGCAGATCACCGTTGTGTCTTGTGATGTCTGAGGTCAAGTTTGGTTTGGGCAAATGCATAACTGAAGGTTTCGTATGGGTGCTTCTGTGCACAATGCAAAACTGCTGGGTTGCTTGTGGTTGAAAACTGGATCCCTTCCTGAGTTTCTGTAACTAATTTCTACATCTGGCCTTTGTCTCTTAGTGCTTTTCAGCCGGCAATTGCCTAGCATTGTGGATAGCTCTCTTTCATTTTTCTCTGAGCTGCATGTCAGTCTTTCAATGACCTTTTCTGGCAGTCTTCCTTTGTGTCTGCCTATATTGTAGAGATGTGGGGATAGTAACGGGAAGGAGAAGATAAAGAAGATAATCTCAGCTCATTTTCTTCCACTTTCCCTCAGTGTGGCCTGCACACGGGCAGTGAACGCAAAGCTCCCTCTGTGGCAGTGTTGGGCTCCCTCAGCACATGGAGTAACTGTTAATGCCATGTGTGGTACAGCACTGGTGCAGACTGGGCACTGCATGGACCCATGCTGGCTCCACGCTGGCAGGGCTCTCTCCCAGCGGTGGCCTCTGTGCTGTGCTCAGGCAATGCATCCCAAAAGTACCCTTCAGGTGGCTGCCATGTGCTGCTTACCCCTGCAGCCATTGCCTGTGTTTCACAAGCTCCTGTCTTCGTAACCGCAGCCCCCACTGCCTCCTGAGTCAGGTTTGTCACTGCCTGTTTGCTGAAGAGCCTTGTGGGACAAAATCTGCTGTTGTTACAAAATCAGCAGCGGGGCCAGTTCTGCCCGTGACGGTGATATCAGTTGTTAGCATCTGAAGAGATGACGTGTATTTTGTTTTCCCTATTCAAATACTGGTAACTGTTGGAACCAACATATGGACAGTGTGGTCCAGAGGGCTGTCCTGCATTGCCAACCCCACGTCTGCCTTCTCTTCTTGGACTGTGTCATTTCTGGCTTGTTGACACCACCCATCGATTAGCGTGTCGCAACCTCATTGCTATAATCCAGAGGGAAGAGCAAGAACTATTTGTATGGAAAGGAAAAAGCCCTGCAAGAGCTGTGGTTCTCGGGTATTAACTCTGTGTTGGGAGTAACATTACAGTAAGAGAAGATCAAAGGTCATCATTCAAATATTTTGGGTTTTCTTTATTGTGTCCTCTGGATGCAAATTCAGGCTGGTACTTCTTCAAATACAGCAAGGAAGGCAATGTAGGAAGTTGTAAAACAGTCACCCCTTCATATTTATCGTGTGTTTGAGTGACCAAAGTCAAATGAAGCTAAACATCTCACTGTGAAAGTGAACACGGCTGCCTTTTGTTTTTGCATAGCTATAAGAAATAACTGGGGAAATGCAAAGAATTCTTTAGTTTAGGACAAGGTTAGTAACAATTTGCCTTGAGTTCAGTCCATCGACAGGTTGTTCTCTGTGGGTGTTCAGCAGTCTAGGGTCTAAACAGGGCCTTTTGCCTCTGGTGAAGCTTTTATCAGTGAGAACGTGTGTTTCAGAGGGCCATGTTCAACAAGCTGCTCCTGTAACCAGGCAAACAGTTAGTTTGACTGAAAACCATGCCATTCCTTTTTGTTGTGCACAAATATGAGTGTTTCAGTATAGTTATTTGGTTGCTTATTCATGCACAGGTGCCTCATTCAGGAGCCTGTGGAAATGAATCCATTTAACCATATTTTTTCTTTCCCCTACCTTCCATGCAGACTTAGTGGTGAGCCAAATAGCTAAAAATCCTCAGGGGTTTAAAGGATTAAATAAGAACAATTGTTAAGGTGTGGAAGGGCTGAAAAGTCCTGCAAATGTGACGGGAGGTAGGTGCTGAAGGACCTGCTTAGAGACTGCAGCCTCCCCTGTAATGAGTATAAATGGAACTGTGAGTGGCCGACTGGCAGGTTGGGAGGGATTTTATAGCTGCAAACCAAACCAAACAAACAAACAAAGGAGATTTAGTGATGGCTGGCCCGAAGGTTTCCCACTGGGCAGTTTGGTGAGGCCAGTGGGAAGATAGTTTCTGGTTAAAGTTCACAAATTTGTTTCTCCTGCCAGATGACAAGGTCAGCGCTAGTTTTCATTCCCCCTTGGCTGGACTCCTTTGCTCTCGCTTGTTCCTGTAAGTAACCTGTTCCTTCACATTTTTCTGTTTGTCTCAGGTGCTGAAAGGTTCAGGCCAGAGGTTTTCCTGTGCTCTCCATAGCTGCTGCCCAGTGCTGCCCTGAGGAGAAGTGGCGGGAAGGCGGGCGCTGCCCTGAGGAGAAGAGGTGGGAAGGCGAGCGCTGCCCTGAAGGAAAGTGGCGGGAAGGCGAGTGCTGCCCTGAAGAGAAGAGGCGGGAAGGCGGGCAGTGCCCTGAGGAGAAGCAGCCGGAAGGTGGGCGCTGCCCTGAAGGAAAGTGGCGGGAAAGCGAGCACTGCCCTGAGGAGAAGCAGTGGGAAGGCGAGTGCTGCCCTGAGGAGAAGAGGCGGGAAGGCGGGTGCTGCCCTGAGGAGAAGAGGCGGGAAGGCGGGCGCTGCCCTGAGGAGAAGCAGTGGGAAGGCGGGCGCTGCCCTGAGGAGAAGAGGCGGGAAGGCAGGCACTGCCCTGAGGAGAAGAGGTGGGAAGGAGGGCATTGCCCTGAGGAAAAGTGACGGGAAGGCAGGCATTGCCCTGAGGAGGAGCATCAGGAAGGTGCTGCCCCTCAGCTGCAGGGTGCTGGGTGAGGCTCCTGGCGAGGCCCCGCTGTACCTCGCCGTGCCGGCCGCCATGGAGACCCTGTCCCAGGACTCTCTGCTGGAGTGCCAGATTTGCTTCAACTACTACAGCCCCCGACGGCGGCCCAAGCTGCTGGACTGCAAGCACACCTGCTGCTCGGTGTGCCTGCAGCAGATGAGGACCAGCCAGAAGGACCTGCGGTGCCCCTGGTGCCGCGGGATCACCAAGCTGCCACCAGGGTACTCTGTGTCGCAGCTGCCCGATGACCCCGAGGTGATCGCTGTCATCGCAATCCCCCACACCTCGGAGCACACACCCGTCTTCATCAAACTGCCCAGCAATGGGTGCTACATGCTGCCCCTGCCCCTCTCCAAGGAGAGGGCGCTACTGCCGGGAGACATTGGCTGCCGCCTCCTGCCTGGCAGCCAGCAGAAGTCGCTGGCTGTGGTGACGATCCCGGCGGAGCAGCAGCCGCTGCAGGGCAGCCTTCCCGCCGAGGGGGGAGCGGAGGAGCCGGACCGGAGAGGCGTGGTGAAAAGCTCCACCTGGTCAGGGGTTTGCACTGTGATCCTGGTGGCCTGTGTCCTGGTCTTTCTCCTGGGCATCGTCCTCCACAACATGTCGTGCATTTCCAAGCGCTTCACGGTGATCTCCTGCGGCTGAGGTGGGGAGGGGGGAGTGCTCCCCCGGGGGTCGGGTTGAGTTGGTGGTGGTGGTGGTGGTGGTGGTGTGGAGCAAGACAATTCACCGCAGCTTTGCCCAATGACTGCAGAACGCTGTGCACTGGGGCAGCGGGGTGCCAGCCCGGCCATGGTCCCCGTCCGTGTGGCATCAGGCCTCTTGGCAGCATGTGGAGACACTCACGTCTGGCGGCAGCGGCACTGAGGAGGACTGCATGCATCACCATAATCATTTCTCAAAGGGACTGCAATTTACAGTGATTTTTTTTATCATGTTACGAGATTAAAGACATCTATGTAGCTGGTTATACTGTCAAGTATATGGTATGAGCTCTTCTCTAAACACAGTAGATTAAAATCAAAACTGCTCCATGTAGAATAAAAGGAGAATTGGTGGGTGACTCTCTACAAGGTGTTCAATACCAGTCCACACATGCATTGTTTTTTAATGAGGGGAGGGAAGGGGTCTTGTCTAACCAAGAAATCATTTATCTGGTAAGGCATTTTATATGTTTTAAACAGCACATTAATGAAACCAATTTAGGAAGTTGTACAATAGTTTTTAAAAGGATGCTTTTTACAAGCAATTGTTTTGTTCCATGGTGTGTGGTTTTTGCCTGTTTTTCCCCATTTTTTTTCAGCTACAGGGAAGTGGCACTTCCAGCATCTTTAATTTGAAGGAACTTCTGAGCAGAGAAGCAAAGTGGGCTAGGATGGATACTTAAAAGTGCAGCCAAAACACTTCTGCCTAACTGGCTTCACACAAAAGATGACTTTGAACAGTAAACAGTGGACATGCTGTTTTACATCCAATCTGGCTGCAGGGCATCCCGATGACCTGGCCTTCATAGCCATTAGCGAAGGAATGGGTCATGAGAAGTCCTAGGACTCCTTCCTGCAAAGACATGATAGAAAATTTTTCTTTTTGTAGAGGCTGGGTTTTCTTAATTGTTTTTGAAGAATTTAGACCTATTTTGCTTCCCTCTTTCCTAGGAGATTCAACTGTGCACCCATGGATGGTGTAACACGGGTGTTGCTCTAAGCGAAGCCTCACCATCCCAGCTGAGAACAAGGACCATCACATGCAGTCATCTAGGACGAGGCAGGTACATAGCTGGGAGGAGAACCCAGGCTAATGTAACCCTCTACTGGGTGGGCTACCCTTCCTAAACCAGTGCAGTGTCAAAATGCCTGGGTGAGCATAATGGAGCCTTTTCCCACACTTCAGTTTTATAAATGTTGGTGTTCATATGGACAGATTTTAAAAAGAAACAGCACAGGAACTGTCTCCCCCCCACCTGTGAGTGTCATGAAACCCCGGTCATTTGCAGTTCACTTCTTGGAAACGGCCAAGTTCCTGAACCTTCACTGCGGTAGCTCCTTGCTTTAAGCAGTCCCACTAGCTTTAGTAGTACTGCTCATGAGTAAAATAGAGCTCAGTGTGAATGTGGGTATTTGGCAAGTCTGAAAGCTGAAATTTGTGTAAGATTTAGGAATCGGATCAAGGGGCACATGACAGACCTTTAATAAGATGGAAAAAGCTATTGATTTTCACTGGTTCTTTTTGCAAGTGTGTGACCTCTTGTCATCTACTTACTGCTCTTTCTAATAACTAATTAGAGATTGCTCAATGCCATATTATGACACCAGAGAACATAATTTTGATTGTCCAGAGCCCAGTTTGGCCCTGTAGACGTCAGTGGTTTTCTGGTTATGTCAGAAAATCCAGTTGCTGGTTCACAACAAATATTCTCAGCTAGGATTTCTATCAGAAACATACCTCTAACTTCATGCTGGATTTCTTCCCTCCCTCTTCCCGAACCACCATTTTATTCCTCGATTCTTGTTAACTGAAGAGTAGCATATACGGTGCTTAATTGTTCTGGTGTGTTTTGGGTCATGTACGGAGTGGAGCCATCGTGCTGATCTTTTACCTGTTGTCATGTATGCATAACACAGTGCAAAAAAAATAAAATTCCTTAGATAACACATTCAATGCCTTTTCATGCAAGGCCCCAGGTACAGTATGCCTGGAACCTGACTCAAGAGTATTGTAATTCATGGACACCTCTCCGCAGCATGTTTCATTGGGTTGCAGTAGGGGACAGCAGGAATTACAAAATGTGTCTTGTGAATGTGCTAGTGTCTCGTCGCCAGTAGGTAGCCAGATTTCTACTGCCATCCACGCTACGCTGCTTATAGAGTAAAGGAAAGCCTGGTCACGTAACAAATAATCTTGCCTTTATAAGACTCTTGAGGAAGTGACCAGATACAGGACTTGCCCCTCTACTGCCTTATCCCCTGTAGCAACTGATGGATGTACCAGGAGCGTACAGTGCACCTGGAGATGCTCCGAGAACAGCGCTGATGCGTTTTGCACCAACTTCTGCATTTGTTTGTCCGAGTTGTCAATGATTGCACAAAAACTCGAGGCAGGCAAAGAGCAGGTGCTGGAGATGCAGTGCTGGTGATGTTAATCTCCTGGCCCTCCCTGCCTGCCTGAAGCTCTCGAGGCTGAGGTTTCTCTGGCATCGCAGAGAATGGCAGTCTTGAAAACCGCCCCTCTTCATCCCTAAGTGGAGGGTAGTGTATGAAAAGAGAAATCAGAAATTAGGTTAAAACACCACCCTGCACAGCGCATTATACAACAGGCAGACCTGGAGTTTATCCGGTATTAATGACGTAAGTATCATATTAGCAGAATACCATCCTGTATTACGTAACACAGTGCATTGTTTCGTTAATATGAATTTCCTGTACTTTCTGTGCCTGCTGAGATGCATGTTTGACCTAATTTCTGATCCAGACATTTGCCTGCTCACAGCCTTGTGTAAGAGCAATAAGCAAAACCTCCAGATTCTTGCGTGTGCACGCGCAGCGTGTACGTTCGTTCCTTTTTATAAATAGGAGTTCCAGAGATGTTTTTTGTTTCTGCCTTTAGACTGCGACTATCATTTTCAATTTGCAGCTGCCATATCATGTTGGATCACCGAGCTTTTTCGCTGACTTGTACAGAAGTGAACTAAGTAGTTTGTTGTAATGTACAGTGTTAAAATGTTTCTCGAGTCTGTCGATAGTCGTATGACTTTAAAAATGCAGTGCAGCCTGTCCCGTTCTTTGGTTCAATACCTAGCATTAAAAAGTGATACTGCTATATACACCTCTAACCTTTTTTTAAAAATTATTTTTTTTAAAAACAACCTTTTCTTTATAATTTTTCTTTGTGGAGAAGCACATTTGGACTTGTGTCGAAATTATCAGGTTTTGGGTTAGTTTTTGTTCTTTGGTGTCCAGTAAGAAATCACTGACCAGTTCCACCAAAAAGAAAAAAAGGAAACTTACTGTGACTCCAGTACTGTTTGAGCGACCAAAATTTATGCTAAAAAACTCAAGCACCTGCATTTTTAGAGCAAATTACTCTGTATGAATGTGTATTTATTTGCTTGTTTAATGGGAAGGATGTGTGTGTTGGGGTCCAGCTTTGGGTTTTGTTTTTGTGGAGGCTCCCAACTTCCATTTCTGGCTTGTGCTTTCTTGGCAAACAGACTTTAGGGTTCACTCTGTGAAATCTTATTTAGTGAATTTTAAAAATTCAAAATATGCAATTTTGGTATGCAGGATTTTTTTAGGAAATTGTGTGTTCTGTGATTGTTTGTGCTTAACCAAGATGTAAAGGAGCCTGGATGTTTTGTAAACACGGAGCAATCATGAGTCCAAAGTTTCATCTTTATTAATGAAGGTCAGTCTTGAATAAAACATTAGCAGGAAAAGAATGACTTCAAGTGGATTATGGTACTTCTGTTACTTGGCCATCAAATTAAGAGCATGGAAGGGAATTTGGCAGAATTGCTCTGTATTTTATGCGTGAGTGGCTGAAATTCAACTTTCAGTGTTTCAAGCAAAGCGTTAAGTGTGGGTCATAAATAGTATAAAGGTTTTTAATGTCTTAATTGCCTTAGAATCCAGAGCTATAGCTGATGACTACTCAGCCACACAACAGATTACTTTTTCTTCTTTTTTAATCAGATGACTTAAAAGTTTTAAGTAAATTTTTTGCTTATGGAAGTGAGGGATTGGCCTTGATTTAAACATGTACTTCACAGACTGGCACGCCAGCTTTCCCTTCCCCTTGAGCCCTCCTTCCCAGTCATGTTTATTATTGCTGGAGCCCTGGGCAGCTCTCTCTGATACTGCAGATGCTTTTCTGGAGTAGAGATGTCTGACGTTGCACTGGTATTGTTACACTCACAACAGGGCTAAAACAAAAACAGTTCGTAGGTGACTTAAGATCTTCTGTAGGTGTCCCGTTATCAAAAGCTCCTGGCACCAGTCTACTGTGTAAACTGGTCCAAGCCTCTATGTTCCCTGGATCTTCTCACAGTAATGCCATGTAGAGGAGGATGTTGCCTTCTCCCAGTTGTAGAAGAAGGCTGTACCCACCACCCACAGCTAAACTGCCCCTGGGGAACATGGTCTGCCGGCATGAGCCACTTGCATGAGTACTGCAGGAGACTGCACGTCAAGTGAACACATCTCAAATACATGCTGGGGTTTGAACACTTCCTTACCTTAATTGCACAGAAAGTGTGGCTTGAGATTTGTTTTTTCCAGACTTTTTCTCTGGGTGGATGGAGGGGGGAGGGATGGAATAAGGTACACAGCAGCAGATGAGTCCCAGCATCATCTGGGAGGCTGTTGAAGGATCTGCTGGCCCTGAAGGCAAAGGTTTTCGTGCAAGAGCTTCAGTAGGGCAAGATTGTCTGGAAATGCTGGAATGGATTTACAGCATGTTGGTGACCTTTCTAGTGCTGCACACTGTCCGTAGGCCTGACAGCTGGGGCTGTTGTGTCCTTTCTCTTTGTCACTTTACCTCTTGCGTGTCCCTGTCAACAAGCAAAGCTGCTTGCTTCATCCTGAAGTTGAATGATCTTACAGACATCTATTAAGTTGCCCTGATCATCTCTAATGAAAAAAAATTGCCTTCCAAGTTCACTGAAATTTAATGCTTAATGAGTGTTCAGAAAATGCTTTTCCCAAGCATTTTCTTATGCTTCAATACATTTTTATTTTCGTTCTAAATAATTACTCTAATTTTTTTTTTGTAAGCATTTTCCTGAACATGAGAGGCAATTCTGAGGGATGAGGTAAGATCTGCAGCCAGAAGAAAATATTTCCTATCCCCCTACCCATCCCACAGTCCCCTTCAGATCTGCACCAGTCTGTTCTCATCCTCCTCGTCTGTATCGCACTGTAGCACCTAAGCATGGGGAGGGAATGGGGACTCGTGGGTATGCATGGAGCCTGAACACATAAGAGCACAGGGATGTGTTTCCATGCTTGGGAGGGTCTGCAAACGGCACATGCTCACATGTAGAGAGGCCAAGAGGATTAGAGAAAGGGCCTCAGGCTGGTACATCTTGAGTCATGTACTTCATGGTGCTGGGATAATGAGGTGCTGAGATAACTTGGTAGCATGAAACCTGGGTTATCCCTACCTGGATTTCATGTGGGATGAGTTGCCACCCCTTCTGAGCTGTCTCCTGCAAACTGACTCCTACAGCTGTTGAATGGGGCTGTGTCATGGCTGATGTCTCTTCTGGGATTCAGGTGAGGAGCCACATGGCTGCTCTGTGCCTCCAGGCTGGGATGTGTGCCCGAACGGCGACAGCTAGACGCCTGGGCTTTTAGTTTGTCAGGGGTCTGTAAGTTCAACTGGAGATCTTTCGAAACAGAGCTGTATAAAGCACTCTTGAAAGCTTGCAGGCAATGTGCAGACTTGGCCTGAACTTGTTTTAAAATAGTGAAGAAAGGGTGCAGAAGGAGAAGGACACCTGGAAATGAGCAAACGATTAGTCAGTAGCCTGGAAATTCAGATCTGTATGTGCTAAAACATCTACCAGGCATGTTTTGCAGTGGCCTGCTTATCCCATTTCTGTCAAAGTGTATCTTGAGAATGGCAGCGAAACTCCAGATCTTGCTTTTTCTTCAAGACCTTTGAGCTGGGGAGCTGCCTATTTCAAAAGTGCAGTTTTCCACCTAGCTGAAAAACTTGATGGGTGTGCAGAAATTTTTTAGGATGCTGAATCATCACAGAAGCTTAAGTCTCTGACATGAGCTGAACAGGAATTCAGTGGGAAGAAGTTGAGATAAAAAAGAAAGCAAAGCCTTGAATTCTCAGTGTATGCAGATGTGTCATATTTAAAATGAAAACTTGTTTTATTTGCATGCGTGTTGACTGAACATACAAAGGCAGGTGGCTATCTCCCTGGGCAAATAATGAAGTTGACAACGTTGCTAATGCCAAACAACTAAAGACAGGATTTATTGACCCTATTAGACCTGAGAAGCTGTAAACAGAAGTAAGTGGCTGTTTGGTACAGCTATGGTGCTCAACTTAAAATAAATAGTAGGATTAGATTAGAGGTCTAGCTTTCGGGCTTGGTTTTCAAGATAGAGTAAATAAAACAACAGAGAAACACGAGTATTTTCATGCTGAAGGTTATTTACTTGCCTATCCTGAGAATTAGAAGAGACGTGTGTGTGCTGTCACTGCACTGAGTGATCGGTTTTGGAAGCATCGCCCTGTCGATGCCTGCATGCACTGACTAGGTCTGAGTTGTTGGCATCTGCATCTCATGGGAAAGAAATCCAAATCTGCCTGGAGATCTGAAAAAATCTTCCTCTGCAAGGTGGTTTGGATTCAGGTTGATATTGTAAAGTATGTGATCTCACTTTGAAGTATTTAAGAGCAGTGGTGGATCTTGCAATACTTCCAAAGCAGCGTGTTGTGTGGCTGACCATGAGCGTAGAAGGAAGTTCACTTCCCAAGTGTGGCCAATTTGCTGATTGAACTGTGAAAGAATAATTTATTGCTTAAATTATTAGGAATAATATTCACAGATGTTTCTCAAAGATTTGCGTAAGAAAGATATTGAAATATTTGGGACATGATTTAGGAAAATACGTTAACTGAGAAAGCACTAGAGCATCAAATCTAAGAAAGATGAAGAGGTTTGGTCACACATGATTAAATACTTTCTTGAATAGAGGTGGACTTTACACTTACGTGTTTGTTTCTTGATAGTCTGCACGATTCTTAAACATCTGAAGAAGCTTTGCTTTGGGGAAGGTTTGAAAGCCATATTGACTAGAAGAGACTTTGTAATACGCCAAGGCAGCTGTTTGCAAGCACTTGAGTATAGAAACCTGTATTTCTGTAACTCCTGTTTTTAATTGATCGTTGCAGATAGCTGAGAATTCTTAACTCATGTTGAAAAAAAACCCCAACTTGTTCAAACCCGCACCAAAAACCACCCTAGGAATCCAGAGCAGTGATGATTTTCAAAACTCAGGCGAAATAAATTGAATTCTAATCGCTTTTTTCCTGCTGTGCTGAAATGCTGAGGGATTTGCTAAACCCACAGCCTGATACAACCCAATCCCTGTTTAATGATTGTATTTGCTAAACTGGCTAACTGCATTGGTTACATACGGTGTTCTTTCTTTTCCTTTCTGGCCTCCTCTGGTTTAGAGAAGAAGAGATTTGGACAGTTGTGACTGGATTAAACAGCGTGATAAGAGTTGTAAAATGTTACCAGCAAGGAGCGTGGTATTGTGATAAACAAAGGATTGCAACACTGGGTGCTTTCCGCAGCCACCCAGGCAGAACGGGCACACAGCAGCCCCAAACCTCCAGGACTGAGAGAAACGCTGTCAGGAGTAAGGGATAAATGAGGATATTTTTTAATACCCCAGATACTCTCTGTGTTCGTTACTGCTGATGCCTGGCATCTTTAGGCTTGGGTTCTTTCCTTTTTTCCTTTCTAACAGGAAGGTTAAAAAGCTGTTTGTGCTGCTTCCTTATGTGTGTGCTGTCGCTCGGTTCCTCTTCCTCAGCCCATTGCTTGGTCATCCTTTTCCCCCACAGATTTGCAAGGAGAAACTTACCTGACGGCAAATTTCTACTGCATTTTCAGTGGTGAAAATGTTATCAAGTGTCCACAGAAATCAGAACATCTCCAGGGCTCCATACAGTACCTGATTTGCCGTGCCTCTTTGTCTGCTGTCATTATCATAGGCCCTCTCTAGATAAGCATTTGGGATTATTGTTTCTTTACTAGAGCACTAATATTTTTTTAAAAGACAATAGCAAAACGAGAGAAAACAGCTCGGGGACTAGAAATTATTTGCACAATCTGATTTTTAAGGTAAAATCATTCACTAACAGCTTTTTTTCTTTTTTTTTTTTTATTCAGTGTATCAGTGACATTAATTTTGTGATTCTGCTTCCTTTGGTGGGGGAGGGAGATAAGGAAAAGGAAAATCCATATGCATGGCTCGGATTAGCTCTGCTGAGATTCAAGCTGCATGTATGTGCTTCTGTTTTGTAATACCTCATAAACCTCCTAACAGATGAAAACTGCAATAGCACCAAACTCTTAATGACATGTCACGTGCTGCCTATTAAGTTTGAAATGCCTGCTGAAATGTGCAGAGCCCGGGCATTCTGGGTGTCGAGCACACAGACCACGATACGTGGAATTAGTTGTGACTTGTCAGTTCTCTGAGATCAAACCTGAGTCTTATGCCTTATTTAAAGCTGTTAGTGGACTCGGCCTCTGAGGATCTCTGTCATATGGCCTATATACAGTGGCAGCCCTCGTTTTATAGATCTAAAGCAGCTTTTAGAAGGATATATTTACCAGTTTTGAGGGCAAATCATCCATCTCCTAAAGAGACTGTTAAATCCTTGACTGGGTCAATGGCCTTTTTCCAAAGGAAGATGGGAATTTGGTTAAATTGCCCCAGCACGATCCAACCCCCTGTTCTTGTTTGGTGGCCCACGAGGAGGAGGTGTCCTGGGGCAGGTGTTGAGCCATGTGAAACACAGATGTGACCCACCACAAATCTCTGTTGAAACACTGGCTCCATAGGGATGCACTGTGAGAGCACTCACCTGCTAGAATGGTCCAACGTAACATCTCTGCTTAGAACGTGGGGCCTTATGATTCCTCTGCTGTAGATATGGCTTTTAAGTTTTGAAAGAAATGTGAGAACCTCTCTGTAAAATTCCTTCAGCTTTCTAAGTCATCACAAATGTAAAGCTCTCCTGGCCACCTGGTATCCCACAAACTGGAGAACCTGCCAGTCTATTCAGGTTCAGATGAGAAGCCCCAAAGGAGGCTGCCCTGTGGCAGGGCACTGCGTCGGTTGGTGTGCTGCTCAGATGCTCTTTTGTGGTAGGCTCTAAAAAGTGTTTCTTATCCTCCCTCACTCCTCCCCCACTCTCATTTTGCTTATAATTGTTTTGGAAAAACAAAAACAGGCACCAGGAAAAACAAAAAGAAGAGTAAAGCTGTTCTTCATTCAGGCCACGTTTGTACCATCTGTTCCGTATCTATTTAAACTCTGTCAGGAGAAAGGAGAGGTGCCCCTCAGTTTCAGCTGTGCTCTAAATGAATCCCAGTAGGCTTCCTGGTATGGAGACTAACCCTTGCTAAGCAGAGGACCTCTGAGAACAAAAATATTTATAAGTCCTGGGAGTCAGCAGATGCAGTTGGTGGTTGCTGGGAAGTGAAGTCTGGAGAAAAGAAGGCTCAGGGGGGACCTCATGGCTCTCTACAACTCCCTGAAAGGAGGTTGGAGTCAGGTGAGGGTTGGTTTCTTCTTCCGTGCCCACAGTGAAAGGACAAGAGGAAACAGCTTTAAATTGCAGCAGGGGAGATTCAGGTTGGACATCAGGAAAAAATTATTCACTGTCAGGGTGACTGGGTATTGGAATGGGTTGCCCAGGGCAGTGGTGGAGTCACCGTCCCTGGAGGTGTTCAAGAGGTGTCTGGATGTGGCACTGGGTGATGTGGGTTAGTGGTGATGTAGGTAGGGGTTGGACTGGGTGAGCTTGAAGGTCTCTTCCCACCTCGATGATTCCATGATTCTAAGAGGAAGTGGTGGCAGTCCTTGTAACAAGGCACTTGTGGTCCCTGTGGTTGGAGACCAGCAGGCTGGCGTGGCACAGGACTGCGGTGGAGAGGGCAGGACCAGCTCTGCACACACACACATTCTCTAGGGGAGCTGCTTGTCAGCTTCCCAACATATATTTCAAGCTACTTGCAGTTGATATCAATTTAGATTACTTCAGCTACAGTATCCCTAATTGCTCCAAAGGCATTGCAAATGAGCTGTAATCTAAAGTAGACCTAAAAAGCCCATCCCTCAGGGCCTATCTTTGAACCACCCCTATCAGCAAAGGTTTCTGTATTGCTAAGGGAGATGGGAAGGCCTGGGGATGGTTGGATCATTGGGTTTTGGTTTTTTTTGTTTTCTGGTGAAAGCAAATAAATTGCCAGGCATTAAAACAAAAAGGTGAAGGAAAAGTACTGAACAATCTTTATGTCAGCTGAAGTGTCCTCAGCACATCTTTGAAGTGAGAGCTAGTTCTCTATCTCAGTGCCAACCTTGAAGACGTGTATGTATTCATGCACTTAGTACATTAATTAAAACAAGAGCTGAGTGAAGGTTCGGCTCTTATTTTAAGCATCAAAGGCAGAAAGGCCTCCCTTTGCCTGGTAGTGCAGATGTCCTCTTCCCTCCCCCTCTGGACTTTCAGGCTCATTAATAGTTGCAGCAGAAGCTGGAAGGTTAAGTTTAGCCTTGGGCACACAGGTATTACATGGCTCTCCTACAGCCCTACCACTGCTCCTTGTTCTACACTCGGTTTTACATGGTCGCTTGCCCTCCCTAGGCTCCCTCCCCACCTCTTGTTAATGATATTCTAGCTAAACAAGCTGGCTGGCACTGTTCAGTGGCTGTGAACTGAAGTCCTTGATGTGTTTCAGAAGCAAGAACACATACAACTTGGTTTTAAATGGCTCCCCCTTCTTTTCTTGTGAAGAGCTACCCAGCCCCTACAGATACATGAGCTGCTCGGCCGCCGTGTCAAAACCTTGTCAAATATTGACTTTATAAAGGTGAAATCAAAGCGCTGTCAATAATACTGAATGTCTGGAGAGGCATTCTTTGCTTGCTTCCTCTGTCCTAGAAGGCATCTCAAACATTGCTGAGCTTCTAACCTCCCCCTTCCCCCACCTGTTTCAATACATGGCATTTCTGTAGGCCGATCTCTGGAGCCTTGTCCTTTGTATATGTGGAAGAGCTGAACTTATGAAAGCTGTTCAGACACATTTGCTATGATTAAAATTCTTAGAAAATATTTCCAATAGACTAGTATGTGCTTTTCCTTTTTAATACAAAGAGTAAAATTGGCTGGGACATTCACTCATCGGTTCCACTGAGAGCTTTAATAGAGCTGCACAGTAATAAATGGAAGACTGAGATCCTCAGCCAAGTTTCAGATGGGTGGAGGTGACTTTCAGGTGGTCCATCAGAAAGCCGCTTTTATAAGCTCATGAAAGAGAGGGAGAAAAAGGAATGGGTTGTGCTCCCCTTCTTTCCCTGGGCAACTTTACAAGTTTGCTACAACTTTGGCCTTGACTTGGGTGCAAATCTCTGTCCTTCAGGATGGGAGTTGTAGAGATGTTCCCCTGTGAATGCTTCGTGGTACGTGAGTGTACACGTGCTCGTGCACACGCATGCCCAAGCTCGTGTGTATAGGGCTAGGGACAATCTCTTACTTCCTTAAGGGACACACATCCTTATAGACATGAAATTAACGGGCTACTGGTATTAATGAATGTGAATCCAGGACTTCAGAGGAGCTCTGAGGATTTACAGCACTCGTGGTGAGGACCAAAAGATGTAGATAATTTTTTTATATTCAGCAATGTCTGGTGTTTCCAATGAGTGTATTGCTGTGAGCAAAAATGCAGCTCATTTTCCTTGTAAACCTTCCATTTTTAAGCCTGGTTTCCTATTGAAATGAGACATGCACACTCATGCTCTGCATCTGTGTGTCCCTTTCCACTGACCTTTCAAACCAAATTTAACACAGCGATAGCCATCAAAAAGATAATTAAATTTCTGCTTTGATGATGTGTGGGTAGAAGAGTAGAGGGAAGAGAAAGACAGACCCTGTATGTGCCAAACGTATGAAAAAGCTATGGCGTGCACTTGAATCTTACTAGAAATTAGAAAGACCACATGGGAGATGCTTCCCAGTAAATGACTTAAGCAGAAGAAAAACTTAAATTGGAACTCGCAGTGAACAGTGAGACAGGAGTGCACAGGAAATTAGATTTTATTTTTGCTTTTCTTCATGTAATTCCTTTTCTTTTGAAATGCAGCCTCTTCCAGCATTTTATACACACATTTCAGTCTTGAGTGATGAATTATGGTGGTACCGGTTGCCTGTACACAGCCTAGGGCAAGCAGAGTTTTGGAGTCACTGGAGGCTGGATCTCTTCCTTAGCAGTGCCACGGCACAACTTTTATGACATCACTTTGCACTCAGTGACTTTAGACAATTAAGTCTACAAAGGTCACCCATTTTCACTGTGATGGGACAAACACCAATTGTCAGAACTGTAGAGGAGCATGATCGAAGGGAAAGTTTTAATATCAAAAGCAAGGCAAAAACATACAATGCTCTGTCATTTACAGTAGTTTAGTAAATATGGTTGCATTAGCTGGGATGAGCTAAGTGTAAATTGGGTTTGTCAGGTGATGGAACATGTTTTGTTAGATGAAGTGGTAAACTGAGGAAAAACCATGAGTTTTTGTGCCCACAGGCTCCTCCTCTTCAAGTCTGCAACAAGAGTAGCCTACAACAAAACTAGACACAGGCAGATGGTAATTGCCCTGGATTTGCCTTAGTTATGCCAGTTAGTTAGGGTACTGAGAGAGTAAGGGTGATGTGACCTGTGGAGGAGAGAGGAAATGTTATTGAGTCAGGAAAGCTCTTAGCTGAACAGACAATGAAAGAAGGAGATAAAGAGTGAAAGAGGCAATTTGACCAGTGAAAAGTTCAAGCGGTTAAGGCAGAAAAGGCCTGAGGGAGACTCATAATGTGGTATGAAATACTGATATCCTGTAGATTCCAGTCACACATGAGGAAATCCTAGGATCCTATATGGCTGTTAATTCCAAGGCTAGATGGAAACATTCTCAAACAGCAAGAGTTTTTCTTCCCCATGCCATCATCAGGCAGGCATAAGGGACATTTCCAGTGTCTTTAAACTCAGTGACGCCAAATGGGGCTTCTGAGTAAAGCTGGAAAAAAGGGAATTTGATATTTTCAGTTGCATAAATCTCATATAAGGGAGATTTGTTCTGAGACTTGATGTGTTGCTTCAGTGAGTGAAAACCTTTGGTATGTTAGCAAGCTAACTAGAGCAGCTTAAAGGGCGCTGAGCACTGAAAGCACATCTGTGGAGCAGAATGGTGTGTTAGCCATTGCTGCTTCAAACAGGTGGAGAATGAGAAGTGAGAAAGAAATAAAAAGACTGACCTGGGCTTACCTGGGGGTCAGAAAACCATCAGGACATCCAGGCTCCCCTGAATCCTGCACATCCCCTTGTGTTCACCCTAGGCTACACTGCTGCAATCAGGGGCTGCCTCTCCAAAACTGCGAGTTTGCTCTGCTGAGTGTGTCTTTTGGGGGGACAATCCTGTACTATTTAGAGTATGGGAGGAAAGTAAAATGGGGCCAATTGTAGCTATTCTGCTGCAAAGCTTCCTCTCCAGCTAGGAGGAGGCTCCATGAGTGAGGCAACAGCTGCACACAAAGGTATGAAGGATGTTGTCTCATCACACCACCCCTTTACTGCCAGCTGAAGGCATTATAAAAGATTGCTGGTAGCTCAAGTCTTATGCAGGAAGACAGGTTAAATTATCACCCTGTTCCTCATGGCCTCCCAGGCAATGAATCTGTGAAGCAGTGAAGTGGGTTGTTGCTTTCACCACGGAGAATTCATCACAGTAGCCAAATTAATGACTGCTCTTCAGAAGTTTCTCCTGTTATCCAAAGGACTGATTTGCTGCCTGCTGTTTGTTATCTGTGGCAGTTCTAAGCTTCACCCAGGTGAGTATGTTGCTTGGTGTTTAATGCCTGAATACAGCCTTCCTAATCTTGATGCTGATCTTCGCTTTGCTTTCTCCTTTCCCTGGACTTGATGATGATAGTGTAACGATTTACCTAGCTAAGAGCCTGTTACTCATTTCCCTGGCTGGCACCTTTGAGTGAGTTCCCTCTTCTCCTTCGAATGGACATGCTCCCAAGCTGACCATGGGTAGGAGCAGTAAGGTTGTGCTATTTCATTGGTATTTTAGGCTGTGTGGTCCGCGTTTGAAGGAGTAGGGTAAAGCTCTCTGTGGCACCAGGGAAGGAAGGAATGAAGCAGACAGGTCAGAGGAGTGGCTGCAACTGAGCTTGTCAAGTCCTAACTGGAAGGTGTAGCACTGACTAGCTGACTTGCTTTGCTGTCAGTGTTAGGTGAATGCACACCCTGAGCTGGGTTTAGTCAACATAGATTATTGCCACCACTATCCTGATGTGGGGTTATCACATTTTTTCTCTTATGTGTTTCTTTCACTTGTGTTGGCTGAGCAGCAGTAGTCAGAAGGCTTCCAGGGCAGGGGCTGATTGCAAAATGCAATGGGTTAAATGAATCCTTCAGGAAACCTTACTGAGTAGAAGAGTGTTGGTTGTGTTCCCTGGCACATCTGAAAAATGTATTAGTAGAATAAATACACTGGCACGGCTGACAATGAATATGCAGTGGTTTTCACTCTGACACTGTCTTCTACCACAGAATATCAAGTCTCCTAATTAATATGAATTAATTTGAGCCTTTCATCAGCCTTATATAGAACTTTTGCTCCTGAGGCATCTGAATACTCGGTGTTGACTTCAAGTCTGATGTGTCCAGGACAGACCAGAAACTCCAGACATCAACAAATGAGACATGTCCTTCAGAGTCAGCGAGCTCTGCATCCTACCTCTATTTGGAAAGAAATTAATTAAAAAAAAAAAGAAAGAGAGGGGGGGCTGTTATTTAGGACATATTCAGGGGAATCAAAACACACAAATAAGTAAAGAAACCAATGTTTCCATCCATTGCTGCCCTGGTTAGAGAGCCAGGCCAATTGCCTGTGGCATGCAAGCAGCTCCCAAGCTTCTGTGCAGCTCAGCCGTGTCCCCAGCCTAATGAATTGGTCTGGGGTGCAGATGGGCACTTTAATTGCACCAATGTATCACAGCTGGCCAGGCCCAGCCATGCCTATGTAAGGGGAGCAATGCCACTTGTGCAGCTCTTTGTGGTGGCTCTACAAGGAGGGTAGATAAATCATGAAGGCCCAGTTCTGCCAGCTCTGTTCTCCTGGAGCAAGATGCCTTGTAAGGAGAGGTGTTTGAAGTGCCGGGGCTAACGTTGAGTAAAATACTCTCAGCATGAGTAAGTATCACTGAACAGCAGATTAGCACACTGTGCCAAGCACTTATCTAAAATTAAGTGTTTTCCTCTACTTACACCCTGATTCTTGTCTCCCATTATGTTTGTTTTGTTTGCTTTTTCTGTTTTCTGTGTGTATTCAAATAGTGATAAGAGAGAAGTCTACACAGAGACCGAGGGATGGATAAGGGCTGAGTAGCCCAGTCAAATAAAAGCACTTGGGTGGAGTTTCAGTCTATACTTAACCCATTTTTGTCTTTGGCTGGGTTTGAAGTACTAATGTATCTAGGCAAGAAAACAAATTCACAATAGCTTAGTCAGGAGTTCCCTCTCCAGGAAGAGCTAGAATAAGCAAAACGTAGCCTGAAACAAAGCCAGGTTCCCCTGGGATGTATTGAAAGGGGCCTTGTTAGAACCAAACAGTTGTGTGCTGTTAAATTAATGCAGATATCCTTTGGCATGGGTTGCTGAAGGCAGACACCCAGTCTCAAGGCTGCATTGTAGAGATGCACAGCAGTGTGGCGACACCCCAACAGGACCAAATGCCCTCCTGTCATGGCTGGCTTTGCTGGGGCTGCTCTAGCTTCACCCCTCTCCATAGATGAAACTACACCTACCCCTTGGTCAGACCCTTCCAGCCTTGTCCTGTCTCACAGCTCCCCTGCCAGCCCTGCTTTGGCTGCTGTCCCTGATGTCCTGTTCCCCAGGGGTCAATTCTGGCTTGAGTCTGAGAACAACCTCTGACTCCAGTGCCTGGCTTTCCTTTAGATGTGGGTCCCTGCGTCTCTCCCTGGCCTCCTGTGAGCACCTCTGCATTGACCTCCTGCCACACTGTGCAAAGGAGGCTCTTGTTGGTCTTTCCTCCCAGAACTGGGAAGTGCTGCATCTGCTGGCAGTGTGTTTGGGCAAAAGGAGCAGGCTGGAGTGTTGGGTGTGCTACTGCTGAAGCACAGGGAGGGTGGAGACAGCTGCTGGTGCAGTAGCCCTTGTGTCAGGATCCTGTCCCCTCTTCTGGCTTGGTTTAGCAGGAATCCAGTAGAAGCAAAGTATGAAATTGGGCTATAGGTGTTTTTCTGTGGTTGGCAACTTGTAGCCCTAAAAAAAAGTATTGCTTTGCTTACGTTGAGAGCCAGTTTTGAGGGGAGGGTGAAGATTTGAACTTCCTCTGAGAGGCTGGGAGGTGATAGCATTAGCATGCACGGGCACCTGAGCACAGTAGGGAAGCTGATAGTAGCACTGCTTTTTGACCTTGCTGATAAACACAGGGCATTTTCCAGTGCTTGTAGGCAGAATATTGAATGGAGCGGCTCTGCTGTCACCAAGCATCCTCTGAGATGCCTGGTGACCATGCCCTGCTACATGCCTCAGGCCACGGTAATCAACAAAGCTGAGGGCAGCAAGAAAATTTCCCTCTGGGGTCAGATGGGTGTTGGTGTTTCATCTTTGTATGGGCAGAGAGGTTCAGCTGCTGGGGTCACCTGCACACATCTGCCAGACAGGCTCAGACACCAGAGAGCTGTCAGGAGGAGATGGTACCTGTTTCTTGCTTTCCACAGGTGCCCCATAGTTTGGCTTATGGAGGAGTGATGCTATCCTGTAGTATCAGGATATTTGGGTGAAACTGGAAAATGAGATGGGATTAGGCTAGGTCCTCCAACAATCCCTCCTACCTTTAATTTCTATAATGCTGTGGTTTTTTGAGATGTAGCATAGGCTACTTCTGCAAGCCTAAAAGAATAAAAACCCTACTAACCCTCCAGATTACACCTCCTGCAGACCTTGTGCAGCAACTATCTTCAAACACCTTTAAAAAATATGTTCAGGTCTTGTTTTTAAATGAGGCCCTGACCTTGATCACTGGAGAATACATGGCTGAATTAAAAATGGACAGCTTAAAACTTGTTTAAAATATTGCCATGCATTATTTAGTGGAGAAAGACATTTCAGAACATGGGTTATATGAAAACTGCCACAAAATTGAATTGTATATTAATGCATCAAAAATGCACATGAATGTAATTAAAACAACTCTTTAATTGCTTTGGAAATTATTTAATGGTTGGTAAATCCCAAGGCAAATGAAAGCAAAAGTTTCAGATAAACATGGTTTCAACCTTTACTTTGGTAGTGTAGATATCAATGTTGGTGAACCATTCCTCTTGTTTGCCTGTATGGTGTTAGACAGCAAGTATGATGGAGGTGTTTTTCTGTGCTTGTGGTTGCCATTTCATGAAGGAGAAGAAACCAGGTGATTTCAAGAGTAAGCTTGCCCATGGAGCTTTAGCCACCATGCAGACACTCCAGGTCCAGAATGTAAAGCACCTCTAAACTAGAGGATGGGCTTCCTTCCACTGACATTTCCCAGAAGAGAGACTGGCATTTGGAAAAGTGCTGTGCAGCTGTATTTGTTCCTTGGGAGGGTCTGGGCAGAGTCCTGACAGCATCCACAGCTGTGGGGTGGGAGGGAAGGAACATTGGGCTTCTCCAAAGCACTGCTGTGCAATAGGGCTTGTGCTTGCAGCCAGTTTGGTTTTGCCCCTGCCAGCTGGAGCTGCACAGCTTGCTTTCAGCCACAGGCACCCGGGCTCTGCTCCTGTTGTAGTCTGCACAGAGGAGCTGTGCTCCCAGCCCATCCAGGAAGCTCCAGTATCAGGTAACACCTCTCTCATTCCCTAAGCGTAAATCATGCAGGAGAGACAGTGTTTACCTCCAGATTTAAGAACTGTTCTTATTATGGTGTCTGCAGATGGGACCGATTGCAAAAATGAGCTGGATGTGGAAAAACAAGAGACTCCTTTCGCCTTTCAAAGCAGCAGAGAAGCTGCCACCTAGGAACCATCAGGGATGTGTACCTTTCTCTCCTGTTTTGAGCCAAAGGGCATTTACTCCCTTATTAGCTTTTCCATGAGCTGACTTTCTGTGCATTGATTTTATGACCTTTCATCTGCTGTCTGTCAGTCTTCTGCCCTGACAGCTCTGCAAGGATCAGTTGTGTGGACAGAGGTCAGGAAAAGTTTGTACCTTTGGTTCTTTCAGAGTCCGACGTGTTCACAAAATCCTCGGGGCTGGATGATGATATCACTTCTCACCTCTAGCAGCTCTGCACTTCACAGGTCAAATCAATGCAGCTGCTCAGAGAATCGGAAGAATTCAGGCCACAGAATCAGTCTTTAGTGTCCATTTCTGCTCTTATTGAAGTTAAGGGGAGATTCCTCCAGGATCAGAGTGGCTACCTGTGCGTGCAGATTTGTTCACGTGCCCATCTACTGAAATCTGGCTGTATGGCACTTGTGTTCAATTCTGCACCTAAAAATAGCTTTCTTAGTGAAAATGAGAGGTTTGCTTTGTTCGTGCTTATTCCTTTATCCCTGACTGATTGTTTCTGTCTGTCAGCAGCAACAAAGCCTCATTGTTTTGGTGCTCTGACTGGGATGTGTTAAATGGATCCTATTTTCAGAAACTGCTCAGCCTCCAAGCCCTTGAGATGTCTGCCCTTTAGTGTTTCACCTTGACTAGCCAAAAATGGTGGCAGTTGCACCCTCTCCCCACAGTAATATTGGCCTCAGATGCAGCTTTCTGCAATGTAATAATTTAAGTCCACCCCATTTGGGGTTGTTGGGGAGAAGAGATAGTAGATTGCTCTTCAGATATTCATCTTGGGGTTTTTTTTAGAAAATAATGCCACTACTTTGCCAAGTGATCTCTCACTTTTGTTCATTCTCATCCTGCTGACCATTCATCCTCCATTCACCTGTCTCACAAACAACCTCATTTTTCATACCTACTTCTCCATTTGTTGGCACTTCAGGCTCCCTCGGCAAGAAACTCATTCACATTCCATATTCAAAACCCACAATGTGATTCATTGAACAGAGAAATGCTTTTGCTTCGCACTGTTTGTCTGAGACTGACCTAGAGGATGACATTATAAATGAGCTCTTACATCTGAATTGCTTTGTCCTGCTTAGCAAAGTCAGTAGAAAATGGCAAGGAGCTTTTGGTCTTGAGGGGGGCCAGATGCTTCTCCAAAATTTTCTCACTGATCTTATGTCTTTGCTTCCTTCTGGTGTATGGGGTGTTTCAGTTTCAGTTTTTAAGTTCATGAGGGAGATTTTGAAAAGGACAGTTTGCTATGGACAACTTCCACAAACTCCCAAGAACCAACAGAATGGAGGTGCTATGAAGGTATGAAAGGAGGGATGAGCTGGACACTAGAAATGGGGTAAACTGTGAGAATGCTGCTGCTTTAATTTTGCTGATTCAAGAGGTTTCAGACTGTGCATTATTCAGATAATTAAAACTAATGGGAAAATTCACTCCTGAGTGGTAGAATTCAACTTACAAACTTCTCATTATTACCTAAATTCTCTGTTGTTCATTCAGACCAATATTCCAAATCCAGACAGGTGACTATTTTTGATGCACCTCACCAAAAGGGAATAACCAAAGACCAGCCTGATTTTTGTCTTCTGCATATTAATGTGAAAATATTGCCCAGTGTGCTGTTTTGTTTTCCAGATTTACTCAGCTTCCTTTTAATTTCAGTCATATTCTGTACCCATTGCTGCAGGGGAGATTCAGATTGGACATTGGGGAAAAATCTCTTCCCTGTGAGGGTGATTGGGTGTTGGAATGGGTTGCCCAGGGAGATGGTGGAGTCACCATCCCTGGAGGTGTTCAGGAGGTGTCTGGATGTGGCACTGGGTGATGTGGGTGAGTGGGGATGTAGGTAGGGGTTGGACTGGGTGAGCTTGAAGGGCTCTTCCAAGCGTAATGATTCTGTGATTCTAAGGCCTCAGTGAAGGCTGATGTCAACATCAAAACTTACAGAGCTGCAAGATACTACTGTGAAGACTAAGACTTTATTTTGAGACATAATGAGTGTTGATATCATAATTGAGATTATCAAGTGCTTTATTACATACAACGGTTATGATTTTAATGCAGAACATTTCAGCTCATGACATAAAAATGACTTTTTCTTTTTTCAGTGTAATATTTAGGAAAAGGAGCTTAAATTTGAGATACAGAAGAAAACTGTCCTCAGAAGTATGACCAGAAAAGCTTGTGAGCTTTTCTAGCACCTGGTACAGTTCACTGATGTGAATATAAGTCTAGAGTAATACAATTTGATCAACTTGCAAATACAATTTGAGTAAAGTTTGTTCTGTTATAGAAAAAAAAAGATGGGAGTGGAAGTGGCTAACAAACACAAACAGGTGAAACAGGTGTCAAAGTTGTGGTATCAATGCTGTTGAAAAGTGAAACTTTTTTGGTTTCAGTAAGTTAAAGTTACAGTTAAAGGTATAGATAGGCTTTGGTGGAGTGGAGTACTAGTCTAAAAAAACCACTGGAATTCTTAAATAAGAACCTCTTTTAAAGCAGGTGAGGAAGGAGAGAGAAGGATATAATGGAAGCAGGACTTGTTTTTCCTTTAGGAGTGCTGAAATATAGATAAAACCTGTGACTAATTTACTGATTAGGTAATAGGTTCTGACCTATGCTGTGTCTGGCCACAGTGAGATTGTTACAGAGTCTTCTGGTGTCTGCTGTTTCAAAAGGGTTTTGGAAAACTAAAGAGGAAACATAAAGGCAGGGAGAGCGAATGTTTTTTGAGGGCTTCAGAATCTGGTGTTGAAACAAGACTTAAGTATCTCAGTTTATTTTATCAGCAATGAGAATCAAGAGGTGACAGGTTTACAGTGCAGAAGTTCCTTCAAGGAGAGAGAGTAATGAAGTCTAGACAAGCGTGTGACATGATCTTGTAGCTGGAAGCTAAAATTGCACTAGTGGAGACAGCAAATAAAGTACAGATTTTGAACTATGAGCTCTGTGTAACAGCATAACAAAAACCCTGCAGATTTTTTCCCCATCCTCCTGACGTTTGTGTCACCCCTTTGGAAAGTGTACTTCAAGTACAAGCTACTGGTTCCAGTACGAGACTAGGTAGGTGAGCATTAATCACTTTTAAAATACAGAGAGCCATACTGGGTCAATTAATTACTGCTCTTTGTGGCATTCAGCTCTGTAAATGTATTACGCTCACTCCTTTCAATCACAAAGTATTCAGAGATCAGGATCATTCTGTATTATTTGTTCAGATGTAGTATCTTCCCTCTGTGTCATGAATGTAGGCTATAAAAGTGATAGATACTCTCCTGGTTCCTTTAGCATTCAGGTCCCTCTCCCATCAGCTCAGAGTTTAGGACTGAGATTGCAGATGCTGCTTTGTCATGCAGTCTATAACTTTCATCACTGTCTTATCATTTAAATGTAGGATTTCAGTTTCAGATGTGGATGTTATCACAGGATTTGGACATAATGTCATCATTCCTGCCATGCAGACATAGGCTGCATATTAAACAGTGCTTAACCAAGTGTGGTCTTTTTCATGGCTCACGCACTTGCTGTCACCTAAACTTTAAACTAGACCTTGGGCACTAACCTTGAGGCATCATTGTCCTGTGGTTAATGAATATAATATGATCATTTATGGCATGAAATGACCACTCACATTCTGTGCAATACAAACTCATTTTATAGTTTCAAATGATTACATTTCAAAGGTCTGTGAAGGCAGCAACCCCATGCCATTAATCATGTGTGAACGCTCCTTATGAATTGCCTTTCAAAACAAAGTTTGACAAGGCTGCTTAGCAAAGCAGAGTTTTACAGTTAAAGCATAGTTTGCACTGTGATGGAGGAGACTCCCTTTCTCAGATTCCTGGCAGTATGCAGGTGCATCTCCAGAAAGGCTTTGCTTACTTCTTGCTCAGAAATCCTGTGATATTCATACTTCAGGAGCACACTGGCTCACTGAATGCCAGGCTCTTACTGCCTGAGGAGAGGGCGATATTTCCCCCTTACAATCTATTCTTGAAGGCTTCAAGGCAAAGCTTTTCCTTGACAAAGGCAAAATATTTTATTCTGCCTGACTAAAGGACCAGCACCTTAATATTTGCAACCTTTTAAGGTGGTTCAGGATTTGATGTTCACAGAACTGAAGTGTTTTAAGAATTACAGACTGACATCTCCTTCATTGAATGAAATGACTGTGTTGGACTCATACATGGAATGTTTCCCTGCACAAAACTCACTCTGCTTTTTATTTCCATCAAGAGCTGACCCATAGTATTCTTTTTTATACTCACTGGTAGCCACTTAACTCTTTTTATTATAAAAACTTCACATAATGCCATGTGTGGTTCAGTAGAAGCATTCTTTTCCTGCGCTACAGTGGTAGCTTTAAGATAAGTAATGATGTTCTTAAAAGTGTTTGAATTTTGTTTATAGCTTCTTCTACCACTTTAGTAGTAATGCATAGTACTTTAAGATACATGAAATCATCTTGAGGTTCCTGGACAGATGAATTTAGAGAGTACTTTGAGAACTCATCTGATGGATTTACTAGTATAAAGAAAGTAAAGCAGAGAAAAATAATCATGAGTAAATCCACCCTTTTATGAAGGAGGTTCATCTTTCAAACCGTTTTGTGAAATTGCTTTGCAGACCTTCAGTCCAAAATTCAGCTGATGTAAATGAACACCTTCCTATTGATACACGAAATGTGTGGTTTTACAGTAGGTTTCTTCCCACATATCTATTACACAATCTTTCTTCAGAGCATGCATACAGAATTTCATTAATTTTGGAGAGAGATCCTTGTAGGCCCACATCAGAAATGACATCTCTAAGTTTTGGTTAAAAACACTGCTCATCATAAGCAATTGGGGTTTAATGTGTTACCTCTCTCCAGTTCATCTAGAGTCACTGAACTCTGAGTCCTTGCCAATTACAAAATAAATATATGAGCTTGCAACACTCCTAAAATGATTCTTCCTTAGAAGCACACAGACCTTACCTGACATTGGCCTGGCTTGGCACCAGCATGTCCGTTAGATTTTACTACATTTTAATTTCCAGGATTTTATCCATAACCTAGTTAATCTCAGCAGTGATTAGAAGTGAAATCATCTTGCCATCGACAGTGAAAATTTGTCATTGTGATTCTTCTTTAAGGTCACTTTCTGTAACTCCTATGGCTCTCCAGGAAAGACTCCCATGGCACCATAAGTTCCCACGCCCCATGGGGCGGCTCTAGTTGCCCCCCACTATTTTAATTGCCCTCCCCGGTTGATATTTGCGCCCCCTGGGTGATATTTGCCTCTCCCGAGGTTTATTTACCCCCACCCCGGGTGGGATTTGCCCCCCAGCCCCTATTGGGGTGCGTGGTAAATTCCCGTCATAAATTCCCACGCCCCATGGGGCGGCTCTATTTGCCCCCCACTATTTTAATTGCACCCCTGGGTGATATTTGCCCCCCTCTGGAGTTTATTTGCCCCCTCCAGGGTG
>VZRW01009365.1:0-114200 GCA_013398125.1 Aegotheles bennettii | reverse complement strand
TTTGCCCCCTCCAGGGTGGGATTTGCCCCCCTGACCCCCCCCTGCTCATTCTAAGCTGTCCTCCAGTCTTCCCTTAGCAGCTCATGTATTTTTTTTTTCTAGACCAATTACTTCAGGTCTACAATTTTCCACATTTGGGCTCAGACCATTTACCATTTTGAGAAGAGTTCACTTCAGCTTGCTTGAATTCCAGGAACTCATACCCAAACCAAGGAAATAACTCTGCTTTCAATACCTTTCCATACCTGCACCTCAGATATTTTTTTCTGTTGTGGCAGACAGATATAATTCTAGTTTGTAGGAGCAATTTTTTAATTCCACAGTTGTGTTTTGTGTCAATAAAAGCCAGAAACAGAAGAAACTCAAGGACTGAGCACGGTCTCCTGTTATTCCAGCATCTGCAGCCAATAGTTGCAATCAGAACATTTTCAATTTCCATAGTATTCCATTAAGAGATAAGTCCTGAAGTCAATTGGTTCAGCAGGTAGGCATTGCAAATGGAAAACTGTCTTAATCCAGCAGTTCTAGTTCAATTACAGTGTGAATTGCTAAGGTACTTCCATAAGGTTATGAAAAATCTCTCAACAAAACCAAGCACAGGATTATTCATAAACACCACGTGGCTATATTTTGCCTTATGAAATGCTGGGCTACACTGTAATGAGATGTATTTTTAAAGCAAATAAAAACGTTGCTTCTGCAAACATAGGTGCTTAAATATTAATCAGTGCTCTGCCACAAACCTGATGAAAAAGGCGATGATTTTCTGGCTGTCACTCACTGTAATTCTGACAGTGGTAATGAAATGCTGGTGTTAGCCCTGCTTGTCAGAGGCCTGGGAGACTGCTGCAGGTGTCATTCCCTTTTTTAAAAACAATGATGCACCAACAACCAATTTATTCCCATCTGGAAGCGTGCTAAGTCCTATGTGAATGCAAAGAGCAAAGTACAAAGAGCCAATGTGACCCATCCTTTGCAGGCCTGGTGTGTAACCCCCTCTGTCCCTCTGCTCAAGGCACCACTAGAAACGCCAATGTGTGATACGAAGCTGCCTTCCAAGCCCACTGCCACAGAAGGGTCCAGTCTGAGAATATCCAGTGTCTGAACTTTGGGATTTTCCCTGTAAGGTGAAATGATGGGACACAGGCTGTCTCCATGGGGCCTGGATAGGAAGCGTGTGTTTTCTGTAATTAAATGATATTTGAATATAACTACTTCTGCAGCCCATCTAGACTTACTGCAAGGTGTGTGAAACTACTTCAGCTCTCCTACTTTACCTAGAGATCCTTTTATAAACTTGCCAGAGATAAAAACAAGCATAAAAATGATATTTACCTCTAATTGTATTTGTATTATTAGGCCTTAAGCACAGAGAGAAGGAGCAAGAACCTCATTTAGATGTACTGCCCTAGCCAAAGGAACACATGTGCATATAAATGATAAAAATTCCTCAAATGGCAAACTTTTAACCTTGCACTAATTGGGTACCAACATCCTGTGTTTGTTTTTTTCCACTGAAAAAGCCTTCTTTTTACAATGCCATAGTCGCTTTAATATTTTTATATGTTTTAGATTATGTTAATGTAGAACAAAATGCATGCAGAATTCAATTTCCTACAGATAAAAAATTAAATTAAAAACCACCTATGAAAGGATAGGTGGCTCTTTTTTTTTTCAGGTCTTAAAGATAAATTTTCTGGGAAAAGCATTGCACTTTTTTGACCAAGTTTTCCAATATATTAAGATACAAAATTATCCAAAGGTTTTTCTATGCTGCTTGTAGTGTTATTCTGTCTTAAGAGGGGCTCAAATACTTGCATGCATTTGACATACAAGCATTTCTTTTCCTCATCTACCTAGATTTTGGAAGCCTATTCCTTATAATATTATGAACTGGAAGGTCTATTTTGAAGGTAATGATGAAATATTGGCTGGAAGACTGGGCGTGCCAGCTCTTGGGGCTTTTTCTTTCAGCAGAAGGAGCTAATTTATTAGGTGGCTCAGGCATGGCTGACATGAAGCACCCCTGTTCATCAGTTGTTTCAATGCATGCAGAGCATTCAGAAACCATGAGTGAAATGGGACCACTGGCTACGATGACACTAATTAGTGAATTTTACCTCCTCTCCCACTGACCCTGGCTGCCCAGAGAGGCTGTGGAGTCTCCTTGGCTGGAGACATTCAAACCCCGCCTGGATGCGTTCCTGTGTGATGGACTCTGGGTGACCCTGCTCTGGCAGGGGGGTTGCACTGGATGAGCTTTCGAGGTCCCTTCCAACCCCTAGGATTCTGGGATTCTGTGACTCTGTGGCTGGAGGCTGGCCAAGCTTGTTGCAAGTCCTCTGGGGCTTCCTTCCAGGAGAAATGCAGGCACAGGGAAGCTCCTCTGTGCCCATCTCTTGTTAGAATATGAAGGCAAGATGCTGCTGGAGCAAGGTCCCATGTGCCCCAGCTGAGATGTGGCCTCTGTGTGAGGTGCAATGCAGATGCAGCCTGTTCTCTGTGTTATAGACAGGCAGTAACATGGAATCACAGCATGGCTGAGGTTGGAAGGGCCCTCTGGAGGTCATCTTGGCCTACATCCCTGCTCAAGCAGGGCCACCTACAGCCACTTGCCCAGGACTGTGTTCAGGTGGTTTTTGGATATCTCCAAGGATGGAGACTCCACAACCTCTCTGGGCAACGTGTACCAGTGTTTGGTCACTCTCTCGGTGAAAGAGTGTTTCCTGATATTCAGAGGGAAGCTCCCGTGTTTCAGTTTGTGCCCATTGCCTCTGGTCCAGTCACTGGGCACCACTGAGAAGAGCCTGGCTCTGTCCTCTTTGTCCCTTCCTTCAGGTGTTTATGCACCTCCTTGAGCCTGCTCTCCTGCAGCTGAGCAGCCCCAGCTCTCTGCCTTCCCTCACAGCAGAGGTGCTCCAGTCTCCTTCCCTGGACTCTCTCTGGTATGTCCATGTTTCTCCTGGGCTGGGGAGCCCAGAGCTGGACACAGTAGTCCCTAACTTAGTGCTATTCCTGTTAAACACCACAGGGTGAAACTCCCTGGGGTGATTCAGCCGCCCAGGCCTCAGTGCTGGGGAGTCACCAGCGAAGAGGCCCTGGGGCCCGTTCTCCCCCTCAGCTATGGGGGGTGGGTGTTGGAGGGCAGCTTGTGGCACTCCTGCTGGTGCAGGGTGGGGTAGAATGACCCAGTGAGAGTGCTCTGCTGGTGTCCTGCACCCGGGCAGGTGAAGACCGGCCCTGTGGACAGCACAGTGAGGGCCTGGGCTCACTGCTGCCATCCTTTCTGAGCAGGGCCATGGTGGCATCACGGGGAAGCAGCTGGGTTTACTCTTTCCTTTTTCCCTCTCTTCCAACCTCTGAAACAACAGCAATCTGTCTCTCCATGCAGCCCCGTTTCTCCATTCTTCCTCCCCTTCTGCCCAACCTCTTTGCCCATCCATTTGTGTCTTTGCCCCTCCATTTTCCCAGAAAAACAATTGCCACCACCCTCACACTAGGCCTCTCCTGCCCTCCCTCCCACCCACCCTAGATTTTATTTGTTTTTTTGTAAGGATGAGAAAGACGTTATCTATGAATAAGTTAGCATATGGATTCCACATTTATCTATATTTATGAAATAACAAATAATGCTTGAAACAACAAATAGAGTTAATGCATGCAAATAAACTGGGCTGCAGATAAAGCTGATCTGCATACTAAGGTATGTTCATGCATTTTTTCTCTCTCAATATAGCTCTAAAATAAGCAGAAAAACAAAATGATGAAATTAAAATTATCATATTGTTATTCTGTAAACAAGAGTCTACATAATCTTAAGGATCAAGAATGGTATAGAGCCATACTGGAATGATAAAAGAAATACACATTTCTAAGGAAAAAAACTTTCAAAAATAAATCCAACAGCATACTTTATCTTAATGCACTAACACATTGTGTTAAGGAACAGAAATAACCTTGGATATATGGTCTGGTTTAACAATTAACAGCTGCATTTGAAATTATAATTTGCTGATATTCAAATGTCTTTTGTAAAATAAGTTTATTTAAAAAATTTAGCTGTATGCTCCCTTTAAAGTGTAAATAAAGTATATAGGCCTTATTGGTTATAGAAAATATTCTTTCCCCAGTCTGAGAGACAGTGTTTCAAATCAAAAGCTTTCTATTTTCAATTGAAACTCAATATTTTTTTTTCTTTTTCATACTAGAGTTCAGAAAGCAGAGAAGAGAGATTTTTCTGAGTAACCTGATTCCTCTTCCCCCACCTGGCCCCACGCTTCAGATTGCCTTCAGGTGAGACTCGTTGCTGCTGATAGCTCCTCCATGGGTTGCCCCAAGCAGCTGGTGCTCAGGGTGAGTAAACAAAATGGCAGAAGCAGGGGAAGAGGTGCAGAGCCTTGGGAGATGGGGAGCAGAGCACATCTTGACTTTCTGAAGTTGATTGGTAAGGATCATTACTCTGTTCTTTGTGGGGTGCAGTGAATATGGATTTCCGTGTGGAAAATCTGGGAGGAATAATGGTGTGTTATTGAAATCTGGGAACAGGAGAGTCAGAGGCAGTGCTCACAGGTGTTTGTGAAGGTGGTGGGACATTGGCACAGTGTGCCCAGAGAAGTTGTGGCTGTCCCCTCCCTGGCAGTGTTCAAGGCCAGGTTGGATGGGGCTTGGAACAACTGGGTGCAGTGGGAGGTGTCCCTGCTCATGGCAGGGGGGGTTGGAACTGAATGAGCTTTAAGGTCCCTATGGTGATTCTATGTTTCTTCTGCAGAGACTCCCCACTTTGTCTGGGGCGTGAGTGGCAGGGCAGCAATGGGGAGAGGAAGGGGCTTGCTGTTTAATGTGAGACTAGGGAAGGAAAACTGCTACAAAAACAACTGAAAATTGCAGTGAGTGAGGAGGTGGTTTGTGTGCCCCTGTAGGCTCTGTTCTTCCAGGAACTGCTCCACTGCTTCTCAGAGGAGAGGCAGAGTTCATGCTTTTAAAGAGGAGGAACACAAGAATGAGGCTGATAGTTTCATTTCTCAAACAGTGTAGTATTTTTGGATGCTGACAGGTTTTAATGTGAATTATTGTCATCTAACTCCACTGCTTGGTTGAATTGTTTTCCCTGTCTCAAATGTCCCTCAAATGTACTTGTTCCACAAGGCTTGTCACTACTGCAGTAACAGAAATCTCTTGTCATATCTTCTTTGTTAGTAGTTAAGACTTGGCACTGCTGTTACTCATCAATTTGGTGGCTTCAGAACAGCTTCTGAGTACACTAAAGAAGGACTTTTCTCAAGGTGCACCTGAGCCCAGAAATACAACAATGAGAAAAGTTGTTACGTCAGTTTCAGTCGCTTGCCTTTAGTGGAGATGTGGTTGCAATGCTCTTGTATTGTATTAGTCAATATTATCTACAGAAAGAATCAAAACAGAGCAGCCTCACTTTTTGCCAAATCTTGTTATTTCATCAGTCGTTCTGCCTTTGGCCATTTCTATTTATGCGTGGGTTGGCTGTGCATTATCATAGATCTGTTTAGAATTCTGCTAAGATATCTGTGTTATATTTTAAGAATAGCATTTCCTTTCAATGCGAGCTCATCCCGTGGTGCCCACAGGCCTGCCATCCTAAGTGTCAGATGTTCTCCTTGATGACAGTAGGAGGCAAATAAGACCAGATCTTCCCAGTTTGCCATTTTCCCTGGGATGAGCTTTTCTGTCTGTGTTTGTTTAATATGTAATATTAAAGTGATATTTAGCTTGTAATCTCCTATTAAATCAAATGAGATGGGAGTGCTGATTTTGTTTAAGTCTGTGGTGGCAAAATCTGCTTGCAGGAAGATATTTCTTTGCAAAAGGGACAGGACTAAATAATTAATTAAACAGTGATTAATTATTTTTTTTCGGGCAGAAGGAGGAGCTCGATAGGATAAACATTCAGGCTATTTCCATTAATTTAGAAGTCACTTTTATGAGAACAATAAAGAAATCACTTGCCAGAAGAAAAACCAAAGTTAGCTAAGCCTTGATTCTGCGGTGATGAATTTGCTGTCTCTGGTGGTTTATATTATGCTTGTAGATTAGCAACATTGTTCTTTAAAGTTTGGTCTTGGAGTTTGATTGCATAAGCATTAAACTTTCATTTACAAATAAAAAGAAGGAGCTTTCTGCAGGCTAGAGGAGGACTTGAAAACACCACTTGAGCCAGCTGTGATTAGTATTAAGTTACTTTGTGTAAAGGGGGCTGAGGGGACCTAAGGAGAGTTTATGATGTAGATAACCCATTTGGCACTGCTGGTGGTGATCCATGTAGTCACGCAGATGTGCAGCAGAACCAACAGCTGAAGATGGGCCGTCTCCAAATCGGGGCCTTTTTTGCCTGATACTTCTACTGTCCCTGTGCCCTCATTTCATGACTGTAAAGAAAATAATGAACAATGAAATATATTTAAGCAGAGTTTGAAAAGGTTAAAAATATAAACCAACATATATTTAAAAAATATATATTATAATTATAGTTATATTAATCTCTGGTCTAAGCAGATTGCATGCTATAGAATTCAGTGCATTTACTCTCTCTTGTATCAGCAGCGAATATGACCCAAGAGCAAAAAGAAAAGAAACAAGATAATTTCTGGTGTGTTTGAATCAGGTTTATTTTGGTGATGAGTTCTTGCTCAGCTGTGCACATCAAAACAAAGCGTTTGTTATGATCTCGGTGAGAATTGTATTTATATGCCATGACACTACCAGTACTGAATCGTGGTGTTCTTCCAACTTTCCCCAAAACAACAGCCTGCCTAAAAGTATTTAAGAAAATACAGCTAATGTTGTTTTCTTACGTGTTTTCATACACTGAATATGGGAAGTCCAAAAACATAGCCGGAGTCTTGCTGGCAGTATTGTTTTCATACAAGTGCAGCTTACTGTAATTTGTTTCAAAAGAAGGATTGCTCTCCCACCAGGGAAAATCAGAGGCATCTCAGGAATATTAGTGAAAAAAAAAAAAGGATTTTCATTCTTTGGTCAGTTGATGGGCTGAGGGCTTGCATGGAAAGATATTCAAGGTCTTGATCTACTCTCTGCTTCTCACCGGAAAACAGTTAGCAGCATGCTGAGTTCCCTGCAGGGCTTTTGCTGAGTTCTGCCTCTACCAGAGCCATCTCTGGTTGCTTTCATCGCTGCTCTCGTGTGACCTTAAAGCTTTTCTGACTCATCAGAACTTGTTTCATGTCAGGAGACCACTTTCTTTGGCATTGTGCCTGCGTCCAAATAACTCCTCTCAAGGCTTTGTCAGAGTACTTTAGGGATATGACAATTTTGTTCATGACCTCTTTTTGGTTATGTTTGGTTATATCTTTGTTTAACAACCTAAAGGCTGTTCATACGCTTTAAATCCAGACAAGTGCCTATTTCTCACCAAGTAGGTCTTTGAAGACTTTTCTTTTTGCTGGGCAGCTATTTCTACCTAACATTCCCAGCCCCACAGAAGGAACAAATCTTCCATTGCAGTGACCACAGCTGCAGTGGGGTGTATAACTTTGTAATGAAAGAGAGGAAAGCCTGTTTCCTCCCTTCTTGTTGTTAACTACCCATCAGCCTCTCAAGAGTGGTAGATCCTTGCTGAGCAGAAGCTTGGTACTGTTCACAACACTCTGTGAATCGTCACAGTGGTAAGGCAGGAGTGGCTTGACTGCACCTTTTATGCTGAAGTGAAACCAAGAAGTGAAAAAAAGGGTAGGGGGAGGTCTGCCCCAATTCCCATACTTTCTGGGAAGTATTAATCTTGGCTTCTCCAGTGAGTTCCATCCCAGCTTCCTTCATAAGCCAGAGCAGTGCCTTTGGAGGGGCAGGCCCAAAGACCAAGTAACTGGTCAATAGAGGTGGAGAGTGTCTACCTGGCTTCTCTCCCACTTGATGTGCTATGAACCCAAATTTACAGATACAGATCTGCTAAGCACCAGTGTCCCAGTGGAGGGTGCTGTTGTCTATGTATTGTCCTTTCTCCTTCAAACAAGGGCCATATGAAGTGCCCATCATCGTTGCTGTATCCCTTAAAGTAGAGAGCAAGTATAAGCAGGCCTTCATTCCATTATTACTAGTTTTGCTGATCCAACAAATACTGTTTCCTGGATCTTCCTCACAATCCAGTCCAGAACCTCACCCTGACTGTCATATGACCCTATCTCCTTGAAGAATTGTGAACCTTCCACTGAATTGTGCCCTGTCTTGCTGCCTGTGTCTGTTTCCCCTGGGGGGTACAAGCCACAAGGGTCCAATGTCCCTCTTTTACTTCAAAAGTACTGGTGTATTTTAACCATCCTCTAGCAAAGTTGTTGCTTAGTGTTCTCTCTTCCTAGACTTCATTGCTTACAAAACAGAATTACATGGCTGTGGATCACAAACACTACTCTGGATCTGGTCTCTGTTGTGATAGTGCAGGTACTACACAGAAGAGCCTGATTTATTTCACTGTAAAATTTTGTCATAGCTTCCTGTTTCCCATCAGTTTTAATGGCTGAGGGTGCAGTTTGGAGCACTGGTGTTTGCTGTGCTGACTGACAGTTCACACTGATGTTCACTCATTCTCAGCAGGGCTGATCTGTAACAGGTAGCTGCCCACTAACATCTTTGATAAAATTTCCTACGTCTCTACCACTGACCACCTCCATATGTGGCCAGAGCTTTGTAGCTGGTTAAAGGGCCAGAGCAGATTGTTTTGGAGGAAACCTGAGCAGATGTGCAGTGGTGAGTGAGGGTGAAGTAACACTATGGATTATGATCCAGTGGCTCTGTGTATAAATCACTAGTCAAGAGTTGTGTGGCAAGTCTGCTTTGTGGGAAATCACTCGTGAGACCTTGCATACACTGGTTGTCCATAGCAAGACAAGGGTGCCACAGCAACATCTGAATGCAATACCTGCAGGGACAATGTCAGCAGCAGCTCATGAGACACTAATCCTTGTTAATAGATGATCTATATACCAAAGAGCCAGAGAAAGTGGTCACAACATGTATAACCCATAGGTTTCACCTTTAAACAGTAATAGTGATTGGGGAAGTGTAACAGATCACACTGAGTGCAAAAGTTAGAAGTCACCTTTCCCATTTTTTCAGCCTTTGTTGGTGGAAAGGGATTAACTTTGCCCCAGCGAACTCAGCAGTTTAGTCTTGCTTTGCTCTGGGTAAAACAATCTTGTTTTGTTGAACATTATAAATAGAGACACATTTTTCCATCTCTTGTGGAATCTCTCTGGCCCCCACTTGTACACAGTGGCAAGCTACTTATCTTGGGGGCATTTATAAACCAACAGCACAAATCCAGGCTTTTATCTTTCTGTGTGAAGACGAAAGCAACTTTTTCTAAGCTTATTGTTCCTGACCCCGCTGAGTTGCAGAGAATGGGCCCATGTTCTTGTAGATCTTTTCTGTAGATGTTGATTTATTGTTGACACCTACCTGTACAGCCCTCTGCTCTCTCTGATAAGTTTTAATTGAAAAGAGAAACTGCTGAGCTGTATGTCTGAGTTCCTGAATCCATTCACAATGGCATGAAAAGGAGTGATTTAGCAGGAAAACATAGAGCCTGTCAGCAAGGTGCTTTGCTCAACTGTTTCTGACAAGAGATAGAAGTTACAATAGAAAATCCCCTGGCATAAGGGTCAGCCCAGTCCCATGAGCCTGCCTTTGGATCTCGACCTTCCCAGCGGCATTCTCCTACCTTCCGGACACTCCATTAGCTCTTCTGAACAGGATACAAGTGGAAGGGAGAGCAGGGCTGGATTTAACCCCTTGTTCCCAGCCAAGCACATGCTGGATCACAAACCATCATTGCTGTGTCAGGCACGGTTTTTGGTTTACAGCTCTGTGTCATAACACAGCACTCAAATTCCATCCCAGGCCCTGTGGCTTAAACTGTGTAGGGTCATAGGAGAATTCCTCCAGATCATCAAGTCTTACTTTTGGGGTGCAAATACATCATACAGTCTCTTCAACAGACTGGTCCATCTTCCTTTAAATGTAGTTAGATCTTCTTGCTCTCTTCTGTCTCCCATCAGAAGGCTGGTTGCGAATCAAGTTCCACTGCTGGGCCTAATTTGCAGGCTGAGTTTATCCATTACCTGTCTTTATCCTCTGGCTCTTTGGCTTGAGTAGTTCTTCTCCCTGTCTCATATTCACAATGTTTCACGTGTTCATAAAAAACAGCTCTGACACCTGTCAACCTTTTTTTCCCCTTTCTTCTTTTCTAGGTGAAAACAAGGCAATCTTGGTGTCCTCTCGTAATGCAGGGCTTCCACTTTCTCTGATGTTGGTAGCTGATATCTGAGCATCTTTCTTGTAAATCACTGACACTTCACTTCTTAACCTGTGCTATACTTCCCTTAGAATTCTCCAGCCTCAGAGCCTGTTCCTGATCACATTAAGCCAGTGGCATTCAGAGCTTAAGAACAGTTTAAGGCTGTGCAGAAAGCTGGCTTGTGTGTTGAGTACCACAGGTTAATCCCTATGAATTCAAAAAGTCATTCTGTCTTTTCATTGCAAGGTCAATGAGCGTCGTCTGGAAATTATAAGCCCTGAAGAATATTATTGGTACTGATGGCTACCTATGAAAATAGGTAATACAACAGACCAACATAAATGGCTTAATTTCTTTCAACCAAAACTTATTAATAAGGTGTTAAAGATCTTTTTATTAAACATGTTAAGCACAGAGATGCTGTTTGTAAAGAACTTCCATTATTTATATGGGCAATCAGGTGCAGTTTGTAGACTGATAGCTGAAAATGTGCATGTGGAAAGGCTAATTTGAAAACATCAGCTTTTGTATGATAGTAGGATAATCATAGAATCACAGACTCATCAAGGTTGGAAGAGACCTTCAAGATCACCCAGTCCAACCCCTACCTCCATCCCCACTCACCCACATCACCCAGCGCCACATCCAGACGCCTCTTGAACACCTCCAGGGACGGTGACTCCACCACCTCCCTGGGCAACCCATTCCAACACCCAATCACCCTCACAGGGAAGAGATTTTTCCTAACCTCTGGGCTCTCCACACATGTATACTACCAGTCTGCACACATGGTGATGATGTCCATGTGAAACTAAGACCACTGGCAGTGTCTCTTCAAGATCTGGTTAAAATCTCACGGGCACAGACTTCCTTCTTTATTTGTGTGTAAAGCTTTGTGTGTCCTTTTTGACATCTTGTAAATAATATAGCAGGACTCCGCTCATTTTCTTTGTCATATAGGAGCAGTTTCTGTCACAGCAATAGACAAGGATAAACTCAATAATATATGAAGATTGAGGCTGGATGTTGGGGTTGACTGATGCAGACCTTTTATTATGCACAAGCTCTAGCTGAGAGCAGCTATTTAGACTCTGAAAATGCTTACCTGTTTGTATCTGCTCTTCCCACCCACAGAAATAATTTAAAATGAGCTGGGAGATGGAATTAACAAGAAAAATATGACTATAACCATAGAATGAACACAGCTACTTGAGAAAATACAGATGACTTGTTCAGGATGGAGGAACAGATACTGAATGATAATTTGAGTGTTATCTTTGAAGGTCAGTTGTTTTCTCATTGCTGGGCCAGCTGTCCAAGCAGTCTTCCTACTGTCACCTCTTGGCTGGGGACATAAATCTATCCATGTAGCTCACGCTGCTCTTTGTTTTTTTCTCATTGGCAAGAATGGGGAAGCCTACCAAGCTTTATTGTTCTTGTCAGCCCAGGAATGGCATTATAGATACCCTGAAGAAACAGAATTGCAGGGCCCCTGCGATATCTCTTCTGCTCTAGTGGTTTTCACCCTTGGGGTAGTTATGATGTATGATGCTGATGTATTGGGCATAACTGTTGCCTCAGCATGTTGCTAGCTGTGCTCTGTGTGGAATTTAAGATCCTCACTCCTCTGCACTGTCAGATCAAGTCTTTTCTTCTAGCATCTTGGCATTTAGTTTTTTTATCAACCATGAGCCAGTGATGGAAGAAATTGATTGCAGAGGTATGAGGGTGCTTTCTGCCTCTTCATATTGGTGATCCTCAGCCAGTGCTGTGAGGTGAGTTGCTGTACTCCAGCATGTTTAACTATAGCCCATCTGACTATAGGGGAAGGCTTGACTTTTGACTGGTTTTCTTTTGTGTCATTTCCATTGGCTTTTAGCCTATTTTACTTTTCTTGGCATACTGCAGCAGTAGTGAAGCCAGGATGAAAAAAGTAAATCAAAAAGACCCAGTCTGTCTGTCAGGTTATAGTGCTGTCACTGTTGCTGTCCCAGTTTCATGAAGCTTATTGTCACCTGGGTGAAAAGCAAAGTCTCTTCGCAGCCAGTGCTGTGGGGAGGGCAGGGGACACTGCCACTATTTGGCTGGAACGTCAGGAGTGGCCACGCTGGATCAGAAGAAAGGTCCGTGTGGGTCCGTGTTCCCAAGTCTGGCAGTGGCCTGTGGCAAACTCTTACGAAAAGATTGTAAGGAGCAGGGCAAGTCTGGAGGAAAACTGCCTTGAGAAATCTTCCCTGCTGCTAGCCACAGGAACTTCTTGCATCAGAACTTACATTGGTCTTTTTTTATGTTTTATAAGCGATAGCCCAATTTTAAATGCAACAAAAGCTGTCACAGATTCTGCTACCAAATTATAGAAGAGGTTTAAACCAGATCCTCTGTGTTTTCTCTGTGTCCTGTCTCTTGCTTCTACTCTGCAGCAGTTACTTGCACTGTTCTGTAGGGGTTCCCCCAGCCTCAAGATCTGACTTCTGTCTGGCAGGCAAAAGCACTGAGTGTGCCTGACATGCAATCTATGCTAATACATTTGCAACAATAACCACACATCAGATGCTTCCCCTAAGGAGCTGTGGGAAGAGGAATTCACTGGGGAGAACGAAAGCCCGCAGCAAAGATCAGTGGAAACCTTTTCTTTAGCTTTGAGGTTCCCCTAGGTGCCTCTTCTCTTTACGACTTCATCTGCTATGTTCCTTGTGCTGGGTACTGATGCAAGGGAGGTAAAAGATGGGAGAAGTAACCATGTCAGCCATTTATTGTCACTGGTATGAGGATTTCCGCCCTCAGCTCAAAGGAGCAGCTTTTAAAAGGTTCATCAGGTCTGAGTGCATCCTCTGTGACCAAAACAGTCCAGCTACCGAAGTTCTGCTGCCTTTCCACAACCCCAGCTGCTAATTTGCAAATACCACCAGCATCTGTATTAAGCCATGCTCTTCACATGATGGATGTAAATCAGAATAGCACCTGCACTGTGCCATTTAATCAGCAGCAGTCATTTAGCACAGCAACTTAATTGTCATTACATAAGTGAGTCAGGTCATCACAGACTAGCACCTGATAGCTGACTGCTTGCTACACAAAGCTTTGTGCTCTGCCTGGGGTTTTTATGTCTGGCTGCTGCTAAAATGAAATCAAAGAGAGTGATCCTATCTAATGCTGTGCTGCGTTTCCTCTGTTTCTTCAGAGTGTTCAATATACCCCTTCCCACCCGCTGCTTTTTCCCCACCAGGGTCTGTCACATGATAAATCTACTGAGTCTTGCATTAATCATGCCCTTGTGAATTATCCAGCAACATATTTCCTCTGTCAGTCAGCCTCCAATTTGGAAAGATAAAGCTTGCCTGCTTGGGACTACTGCATTATCACTGGTTGCCTTCTTACTGGCTCTAGTAGCAGAATAAATGGATTTAGACTGGTTCATCTGTAAACCCACAGCACATATACCCACCTCTCTCCAGTTCTTGAAAGGTGGAAGTCCAGATGGAGCATAGGCAAGGTTTTCCAAGAGCTAATTTAGAATAGCCTGCTTTTGGCTCTATCTTTGTGGAAGTCACCTGCCCTCACAATCACTCAGGATCCAGATTAAGCTCACCCTTAGAGTATTGATGCCAGTGCTGTAATATCATCATTAGAGAACCCCAGATACAGCTTTTTTTAAGCAACTGTCCTGAATTGATCGAATAAAATCAGAGAAACAACACCCCAGCTGTGATGCATGTGCAGAGATTTCAGTTGTTAGCTTAATTTGTTTGTCTCTAAAAGAACAAGTGGAATGTCCAGCCTTTAAGTAAAGAAGGATTACGATAAAGGGAAAAAGAAAAAAGTTAGGTAATAGATAATTTTAATGAAAACGGGGGTTTTTATGTGGATTAAGGAGATAATTGAGGCTCTCAGATACCCCGATACGTGGTGCCAGATCAAAAAAGTCACACTTCTGCATGCATGATTGTGCCTGTTAATGTTACAGATTACCCAAGAGATTGCAATTATTTTATTACATTCCTTTTGTGTATTTCAAAGCACTTTTGTGTGGAATAATTTCACTCTTTCCCTGATGTACTGGCAAATGATTCCTTTGTTGCTTTTGTGGATTTTTTCCCACAACAATGAAGGAGGAAAAAAATTTGAGACAAGTGTAATTACAAAATGTGTAAGTGTCGCCAAGGGAATCTGGGAGGGGGGCAGTGCTATTATTCTCTCTGATAGACTGAAGACAGTAAATCTCTTTACTGTCCCTTTCTAAATCCTATCTTTTCCTGTATATGAGACTGATCCATACTCTGTGGAAATGAAAGTTCCTTCATTTCCTTCAAAGGAAAATGCCCTGCAAGTGCTAATCACAGGCCTGCTTCTGAACACTATTAACTTGAGGGAGTGGAGGAATACCTAGATCCTCTTTTGGGGAGTTGTACTGAAATACTGGATATTGTAAAGCTTTTTGAAGGTAAGGATCTTGGACACAGAAAATCCTTTTAGATAGTGAGTGGTTTATATTTATAAGGGGCAAAACTCAAAACCTCCTAAAGGTCGGGCAGCAGTGCAGCTGGGGGAAAAAAGAATCAAAGTTTGGTTTGTTGGCTTAGGGCTCAGGCATTTTGTAGTAGACTACAAATTGCTGATATCTTTTGCTCCTGTTGAGATCAGCTGGAAAGGAGTACCTGTGTAAGTCCACAGTACCTGGTAGCACTGACCTTACTACAAAAGCACAGGTACAAGAAATGAGCAGTGATGCTGGGTGAGGGCTCACTTTCTGCTAGTCCTGTCTGTTTCTCCAAGCTGGAAATGGAAAGTAGTAATACCAACACAAGACTGTTCTTGTTTTCCCATTTTTATTAGAGCTAGAAGAGAACATTTATTCCCCACACAACCACTGTCTTAATGGCAGGCCACTCTTTTCTCTTAACCAGTTCATTCCCTTCAAAGTTTCAACACGGCAGATCAGGCTGTGTTTCTGATGCTCCAGTTCCTTGTGTGTGTGCCAAAATTTGAAACTAGTAAACGAGCCTTTTAATTCTAAATGGACAGCTTCTGTTGCTGCTGTCAGTCTCCTGTTACTCTGCAGTTGCTTTGTGGAGAGCATTTCACTGGGTAGGAGCAGCCCTCTTGTCCATGGCCAGCATCCCTGTTACCCACACTGGGCACACATCACTGCCCCTTCCAATATGCTTATGGTCTGTTGTAGTCAATTCCTCCCCCTCTCCTCAAGTTCTGGTCCTTGTCTTAAGTTGTGCTTTTTGTTAATTTGGAGGGTATTAGCTTCATGTGTTGTAGGGCTTCTCATTTTCTTGCTGTGACTGGACCCACTTCCCCTCACAGGGCCTGACCCCACGGGCCCACCACTATCCCAGCCTCTGCCCACCCTCTCCCCAGGGAGGTGCCTGATGCCCAGACTGGGGCTGCTCTGGTGTCCCCTGGCTGCCTTGCTCCTGGCTAGGGTGGTGGGACAGGTCCTGGCTGCCAAGGCCTGCTGTGGTTCAGCCAGAGGAGCCCCCAGCCCCAGGGAGCCCCAGGCCCCTGTGGTGCTCTGACACTGAGCTTTGTGTGGCCTTTGTTTTTCAGTTCTATTTGGAGTATTATCTTGTTATTTCTATCATGTTCAGAGTGTGAAGCCTTTGTCCGTGTTTCCTAAGCTCAACTTTGTTTAGGGTTGAGTTCCTGTGTTTTCACAACTCCTTCAGAAGTTTGTTTCCCTGTGCTCTGTCTTGAGGCACAAGCACAAGCTGAAAGGTGCTCCTGCTCCTTGAATTAAAATGTGCACAAACTTTTTGCTTTCCTTTCCTCTTGCCTGAGAGCATCTCTGCCAGTTTTTTATCCGTTGTGCAGGCCTCCTCCAGCTCCCATGAATGCATTTCATAACCTCCTGTACCTGAAATAACTAAAAGCTCTTTAAAATGTCAAATAATCAGAGTCAAAGCCTGTCAGGAATGGAGCTTGTCAGAGACAAAGCTATCTTCTGATTGCCCTCCACTTTGTTGGCACCCATTTCTTGCTGATGAATAATGAAGCTCTGTTTAAATCCCTGGCAGTCACCTCCTGTCTTACTTTCCAATTCCCATGAGTTTTGTCTCTGGCTGGGGTTTGGATTGCTCCATTCTCTTAAGGTGTTCTCTGAGTTTGCTTTACCTACGAGACCATGTGTTGTTTGGGAATCTCTCGCAGCCAAGGAGGCCAACATCATCCTGGGCCATCCAGGGTGTGAACCCATCATTCCAGCCTTGTGCTTGGCCAAACACCTCCTTCTTCTGGCTGCCTCTTCCCAGAGCACATACAGTTCCTCACAACCCCAGTGCTTCTGCTTAAAGAGACCAAGTGTTTGTCAGGAAAGCCAGAGGGTCTGCTAAGAGTAGGCTGACCTTGAAGTCTGTTATTTACCCTTGTATGGAGGTTACTTCTCTACCATTCCCACAAGTCATTTTGCTTTCTGTTGCTTGAGAGCGAACAGTTCTCTCACAGCTCTTAGTATCAGGACCTCAGTAATGTAAGTTTTATATGTGTGCAGTTTCTTAACTGGTTTTACATGTGAGTTACCCAAGTGAGAGGAGGATCTGAACCAAGAGGTCCTTCCCATAAGTTTCTCTGTGCCTCTGGAAGAGTCATATCTAGATCACTCTGAGCACAGAGCCCTTCCTTATGTTTCTAATAAAAGGAACAGGCAGATTGAGCTCTGAGAGATCAAATGAGAGATAACAACCATTATCAATCACCTTCCTTTTCCTAGAAAGAGCAATTAATCTAACCTGTCTAGGGCTTTCTAAAGACAGAAAGGTTGTGAGAAACAGGCTCGGCTTCTGCCCGAATCTCAAGACAAAATATGAGCATTGTTGATAAATGTTTCAAAACTTGGTGTCTCACTCAGAACTGCTCTACTGGCTGTTCCTGTGTAGTGGGGTAGTTTTTATACATCTTTGTAATATTCTGACTGGGAGATTTTGCTTTAGGAAATTTGCTGCCCTTTGCAAGTCAAGACGTTAAGAGTGCCCGTGTCCTGCTAGTGTAAGCCAGCACTGCCCTCTTCTGGAGATGACATTAGGACTTTTCAAGCACCGGTTTCAGCCAAGACCAGGTACTGAGTCAGCAAAATGCTAATTCGACTTGTATATGTAATGTAAAGCATGTGAGTAGACCTGCTTAGGTGCTTAAGGACATCAGCACATTGAGCTGGAACCATTAATATTCTGACATAGTAGCTTGTGTATAAAATCACATGTATTTATACCATACTAAACTGTGCCTCTGAATCTTCACCTTTGGGATCAACTCCTTATTTGACCCTGGACAGAAGGTCAAAAACTTCACTAGACTGTGATAATTTGCGCACACTGAGCATCTGCTTTTCAGCTGCCTTACAACTACACCACCTCTCATCTAGTGTCTGTAAAGGTTTTGTACACCTTACTTTCTTTTTCACAAAAGGGAATGGGCACTTGTAGTTGCTGGAGGAGGTGGTTATGAATCTCAACTGTCTTGTCAGGAAGAAGCACAGGTGGCCACAAGATCTCTGCCTGTTTCGTGCTGGTTGGACACATGCTGTAAGGTGCTGCAGTGTCCTGGCCTCTTGGCTATGCCCATGAGGGGCTGGCTGTTCCTGGGGTGTGCCATGGACCTCATAGCTGGCAGAAAATGTCGTGAGCTGCATAGCTTAAGTCACAGCTGATACTTTGTGTAGGTCTTGAATTTTCAGTTATCTATCAAAGTTCACAGTCTCACTTTGTGAGCAGTTTATCTTATGGGTTGTGAAGTGCTTAAGTGGTTGTAGAGGCTAAGAAGCAGAGCTAGGTTAACTTTGTGCCTGTCACCAAGTCCAGATTTCACTTTAAATATTTTATGTGGTGCATTTGCAGCCTGGAGAAATTTGTACCTTCCTGACAGTACTGAGTCAGGAATATGATGTGGGGGATGAAAAAGGAAACCTCAAACCAAAGCTCATTCATGTACAATGCCATATCACTCTCTAGCAATTTCAGACAGGAGTTAGTGTTTGTCAAGAATCAATGACAAATGATGTTACATGATCCTCACAACATCTAATATGTGTTATAATGACAGAGCCACACTAAGTGACTCCCACCAAGTCATTCAGTGCCTCATCTATAATTCAGGACACCCAATGTCTATTTGCATCAGGCAATGTGGTTGTTTTGGTGTGATTGTCCATCAGGATTGCTAAGCAAAAAAGAACTAAACTTTGTTGATGTTCAATAGAGCTCGAATCAGACATTTTGCATCTTTTCTGTGAACTTCCCAAATGTAGATATTCTAAGAAGGGGGAACAAAAAAAGAGAGAGAGAAAAAGAATGGGCTAACTGATCTTTTAAACATAATTATGTCACTGGCATAGGAAAACATAGCATACAAGATCTTTAAGTTTTACTTCCTGGTTGTAACACTTGGGAATTTTGAGGAATTATGTAAAAAGCTGAAAATGGTTATTTATCCAAACCAGGGCTCCAAGTTCTGAATTTTTCAGTCACTTTCACTAATTACCACTAATGCTTTGTTCAGCAAGACCTCGACATTGGTATACTCTGATCTTTTCCTTTCAAGTTGGCCACATTTTTAAGAGAGGAGTCTTTCACAATATGTTTTGGAAGTGTTCAGCACAGACAACAGATTTTCCCACAGACAACAAATGTTTGTCTTTTCATTTTCTGTTGTGTGAAAAGATACATACAAGGCTTCTCACATTTGCTGACAGAAATCTCTACTGTCAGTGTAAATTAGGAGTAACTCAGTCAAAAGCTATGAAGCTCAACTGGTGTGAAACTGCTCTGAAGAATTGATTCAAGGGCAATTGAAGTTAATAGGAATGTTCCCATTGACTTCCATGTGCTTTGAAGTATGTAATGTGTAATGCATAGTAAGGAATGGAGTTGTGGGCTGGTGGTGGTGGCAAGAAGAGATGCTTAAAAATTAATTTTAGAATGGGGAGAGCAGTTATTCTTAGTCTTCCTGAGGAATAAAAAGGGAAAAGGTGGTTTCTCTTCTGGACTGTCACAGCTCTTTGAGTCAATAATTTGCATTCACTTCTGCTCCAGTCCTGCCTGTCTGATACCTTCAGAACTCCACTGAATCAGGAATTCCCCACCCTTATTAGTAGCATTTATTAGTTTGAATTTTGTTTGAATGGTTCTGCTGGCAATACTTTAATTGAAACAACTGAAAATCCCATATAAACAGTACCCAAGTATGTTTTATATAGGATTAGTCATAGTGGATATAATCAGGTAGCCATTTCTTACAGTAGGCTCAACAATATTTTCAGTAGAATTTTCAGTATTTAGGGATTTGAAAAAGATATGAACAAGGAGTCAAGGACAATCTTCCTGAGCACATTTTTTTGTTGTTGAGTTTTGTTGTTGAGGTACCTGCAAGAGCAATAAGTTTTGAAAGAAAATAATGTCTTTCAGGATTGGAGGTCTCTTTTTTGTTTAGCTTTCCTTGACAGGAAGTGGTCTGGAAAAAATGTACAACAATCTTCAGCAACAAAATGTCTGCTCAACCCTGAGCTGAAGGAGACTTCTTGAAAAAAAAAGCAAGGTGATGCTTCATGGAGCTTGAGTTCTGCACACTGCAGCTCTGCTCTGCCTTGACAGCTATTTGTTGTGATCTGTTGTGATGTGAGTGCATCTTTATTTTGATCTGCCAGAACAGGGTTAATTTCTCCTACAGTACCATGTTGGAAGATGAAAAGTTTTTTGGCTCCCATGTGGTATATTATAACACAGGGAAAGCTGGGCAGGTTTTTAAAATTAGGTTTGGCCTTCATTATGTCAAGATTTCATAGAGATTTTACAATATTTCTGTGGTTATTACAAGCAGTTAATTACTATGGAAATTATAGACTGTGCTCAAATGTTTGGAGTGAGAAATTACAGATAATTTCTGGTATGTTGGTCCAGTTTCTATGGTGATCTGAATAAGTGTGAATTAATTGCCTGTTGTTGCCATGGTTCTTTATGGTAATTCCAGACTCTTAATGTTTGAAATATACCAGGTTACATTTTATGCATCTCTCTAGTACTTGTTAACATACCTCTTAGGACGTTCCAAAGATTACAGTCATCTCATTTCCCCTGCTTCTGAATATCTGAGGATGTTAACATGAAGAGTTGGAAGATAATCTTCTTTGAGAAAATCCCTCTAGCCACAGAGGCTTTTACTTTGCAGTCCTAGAAGAAGTCTATTAAGGCCAATTTCCCACTGCTACTTCAGGCTCTGGTTTGGTCCCATAGTATTTCTTGTGCAGCAGTGTTTGGCAGGCTGTTACGTTTGACTTACCTTTCTCTCCTGCTGTTGTTAGCAGATGGAGCTACTGCCAGCTTCAAAAATATCTTGGGCAAAGTAATGACCAAGTCAGCACAAATGCAACATTCAGATCCTTCTAAACAGGGATTTGGATTTAAAAAAAATAATAAGCTGAAAAAATAAATAAAAGCATTTGCACCAAAAGAAAATTGTTCTTCCACGAGTGTTGATCTCGTGTCTGGTGGATCCACACTGGTGGACAAAGAATCACTGTGCCCTGATCAAGGTGGTACAGCAGTGAAAAATTGCAATGGTCTGTCTTAGGGGGCAATCACTGTGTTCAAGACAGGAGTTCATGGGGAGTGTAAGACATCATCACGGTGGGAAATCTATACTCCTTTTTGTGTCTGGCAATGTGGTGGGTAGGTATGTGCTATTATGTACATTACAAGAACGTGCAGACTGCTATCTGGTACAATTCCAAGCCCTGGGAGCTTCAAAACAAACTCGGGCTCTCCTTTACTTGTTATTCAGCTGAACTTATGTGAAATACTTTGCTATTTAAGCATCCATCTTTCCCACCATGATAGGTAGATGATTTTGGGTCTGTCATATTAGTCATCATTAGTTACTCACAACCCCTAAATTAATTAGTGCTATTCTGATTGCAAAGTCAAGTGTTCAGGAAATGCCAGTTGAGTTTATAAATGATAGAATTAAGTTATTTGCCTATTCAGGCTTAACTCAATCCTTTCGTGCATGAACTTTGTGATCCAGCCTTTGATTACATGATTACCTATGGTTTTTCCCACATTCGGTGCCAGGTTGGTCTGTGCTGTCTTTATAAGCCAGCTAATTGATATTTTGCACTCATACTTTCTTAGTGGGTGGTGCCAGGATTATTTATGATATTCCTGTCAGACACTGTAGATGTGTTAAAGTCTCGATTGCCTACAATGAGAGTGAGGACACGTCATCAGACAATTTTCAGGAAAATGACACTTAAGGGACAAAGAGGAAATCTGGGAAAGTTGACAAATTCACTGCAGTGATCTTTCCACATCCCCATTGCTTTGAAAAATGCAGAGCAAGGGAAAAATTAAAGTAAAAATTAAAAAAGTAAAAATCAAGAAGAACATTTTGGCATTCTGGAAATCCTGAAGCAGTATACTGAATGCCTAACATTTCAACACAAGCCTGTGAATCTTGTTTGAGAGCAGCTTGTGAATCTTGTTTGAGAGCAGCTTGTCTTTAGACACTATCTTACAAACAGAAAAGCAACCTCAGAAAAATATAGAAATTGTTAAATAACACAAAAAATTGCATAAGGCAGTTGTCTTAGATTTAACAAAATGGTTTGAGTTTACCTTAAGTAAAATGTGTTGATGCTTGTGATCAGAAAATATCTGTTTTGACTGGATCTGGAACATTTTTTTGTTGTTGTTGGAATCCTTGTTTTAGCTTGTGTGTTAAAAAATCAATTATTTTTGCAGTAAAATGTGAGAGTAACTGATAGCAGTAGTAGCTTCTCTGTTAACCAAAATGAAATTGCAAAAGTGATCTTATCACTGGGTATAAGTACTTATTGATGGGAAATAGCTCATCTTGGGGTAAGAGTACACTACAACTTTGCTAACAAAGGTGCAAAAATATCCAAAGATGAGATCAGGTAAGTTTTACCTGGAAGTAAAAGGCAATTGCTTGGCAGTGAGCCTTATCTGGGGCTGTAGACTACATATAAATCCTCACAAATTTGTTTCAAATTTGCAGTGTGAACAATTATCCTATCACTACATTCCATTACTTTGTCATTTAAAAAGGAGAAAATACATCTAGCTTTGATTCTAGTTAATATTTAGAGGAAACTTAGTCAAGTGGATATAGAGTAACTTGAAAATATTCTTAATGTGACACAGTGCCAAAGCCTTGGGGACTGCATACCCTTTGATTCTCAATGTCAGGACCCCTTGCTTTGTATTCCGTTGTTCTCTATTTTCTACTTCAGACATAATTCGGCTACAAATTTCTGTGTGTCCTTTCATCATCTGTCATCAAAGAGAAGATTTTCTGTGATCTGCTGCCTGTGAATTTTGTCATGGTTTGGCTGAACCTCCCTAGTGGCTGGTGACCAGATTGTGTTATTTGCACCCAGTATTCAAATTCTGTATTAGAGCAGTCTTCTTCAAGCTGAATTAATTCCTCTCTTCATGATGTGGAGCTCCTCCACGTGAGAAATGTCATGTCATGTGAACACTTGTAGCGGGAGATGTGAAATGGGAGAATTTATTAGGGCAAAGTTAGGTATTGGTCTCCAGGAAGGAATGAAAGCACAATCACTAACTGTTATTCCTCCCATAAAAATGGATTTTCCTGTCTTTCTGGTTTGGAGGTTCTTATGTGGTGGTATAGATTATGAAATATCATTCAAGGAGTATAAGAAGAATTGGGATGTGAACACAATCCAAAATTCTTGATATAGAGGCAGTGGCTCATGAGCAATTTCCTGATATTTGTGCTTTCTTTGCATTGCCTTTTTTTTATTTTTTTGGTCAAAGAGATTACCTCAAAAACATGTATTGGAGGCATTTGGTGTTGAGAAAAGGATGGTGGTTGTAGTGGTAGTAGCATAAAGACTAGTAGTAGACTGGATTACTGGAAACCTTGCTGATGCTGAGAAATTCTGAACGAAAGACAGAGTGGGAAACAACAGATGGACCATAACTTTGTTTGAGTAGATAACTTTTCCCAACATAATTTTTGTATTTAATCTCTGAATGTTGTGAATCAGAATTGTTGCTGATCTTCCACCAGTGTGAGAAGATGGCAGGTCTCTGGCATTCATGCTTCACTGGGAGGAAGCTGGCATGAGCTCTAGATAAACCAGTGGAGAGCCACTGGCCCCAGCTAACTGGCTGAAGGAAGTAATAGAAGGTGGAGTACTTTGAAAAGAAGCTGGATCTACTGGGACAGCATGCATTCCCAGTGCCTATGCTATTACTAGTAATTTCATTTCAGACCTTTTACCATTTTGTAATGCCTAGTTATTAGGGCTTTTCCCCTTCCCAGTGTTCTCTCAAGCTGATCAATGTAACAAAAATGTTTCTTTTGGGTACTGAGGTCCATAAAATATGGACCTGGGAGGTCAGCAATGTCTTCTGTCCTTCTTTGGATGGTGTTCATTGGTAGTTAGAAGGGAGCCCTTCCAGTTCATCTAGTATTTTCACAGAGATTTTACCTTTTAGGCAGCTGCAAAGTGGTAGCTTCATATATTTATTTTCCTGTTGCCAGGCTCTCCAAGGTGATTTGCCATTTTCCATCAAGGGAGGGAGTGGGAACATCCAGACCTTTTGTTACTTCCCTTTAAGAACAAGGCAACTGAATTGAAGAGAAACCTCTCTTTTAACATTGTGCTATTGCAGAACTAATGAGCACAGCCATCCCAGGAATATAAAGCCACTTTGAAGCAAGTGTTAACTTTCTTTATAACGTTCGTGTCCTTCAGCAGAATTTTAACCCCTGGTAAACTTGTTCAATGTTTTGGCTGTTTGCTTCAGCCACTCTTTAAGATCAAAGAGCTGTGGCTGTGGTTTCTTTGCAGAAGAAAAAAATACAGCATTTTTTTCATTTTAACCTATTTTTATTTTGACAACACCACATAGTCTTCATTGAAGTCACTGGAGACCATTTTCTGTGAGCACAACGACATCTTTCAAGTAGAGGGAATAATACCCACTTTTTACTGACTGCGGACTCAGACCTGAAGATTAAAGCCAGTAGCATCAAAAGGAAATCCAGCATCAGAGATAGAGATTGTACACTGTTCTTCAGGTTGGCCTTCAGTTGCTTTAGCTATAAAATCTTTTTGCTCCTCCTCCAGTTTCCTGGCTCCTTACTGTTGAGTCTTCCTAGGTCAGTAGCAGATAAGCTCCAGTCTTACAGACAAATGCTCCTTCCACCATAAAACCACAATTAATTCCTGGAACAGATTTATTCTGTAAAATGAAGTGAAGAAAGTGCATTGGGAAGGTTACATCCAAGAAAGATTCCGAGTACTGTGTGCGGAAACCCTGTGGGATGTGGGAGACAGTACACATTTCAGTGATGGGCACGTTTGAGAGGAGTGTTGTGTACTGCCTCCGCACGAGCCGGTGGCTGTAGAATATATATAAAACTTAGGATGTGGCTTTGGCTTCCTAGGCTTGAAGAGTATTCAGAGCACATTAGTAGCTTTTACAGTTGGTTGCTATGGTTTTGTAGGTCACCTTGTAATGAAATGGTGTAAAATAATTTTGCTAATTTCCCTGTGATTGGATTACAGAGTCACAATTGAGCTGATTCTTTACCATTGCGAGGACATAATGTAAGACTAGTCAAAACCATACATAGATATGTGTAATGCTCTGAAACACTGCCATCTTTTGGTCACTGGAAAATGTGTTTTGTGATTTGTTTCAAATTCCTCATAGGTGTCTGGGAGGAGAGAGAGGTATTTACAGACCCCAAGGATTTTTTCCTTTGGAGCAATGAATTATGTTAGAGCATGGAGAATCACATCTCTGTATTTTGGTGGGAGTTTCTGGGCTTGGTAGGTGCTGTATTATTTTCCTTCCTGCTGCTGTCCAGGAAATGCACACAGAACTCTCTCCTGAGGCAAAAGGAAGAATAAACTACACATAGCAGAGTTGTTTGATGTTCTGTTGAAAAATGCTTACACAGTCCATTAAGGATGGCTTTATGAGACCCTATATTGAGATCCTTTAGGACATGAAAGATATGAGGTTAATAAGCGTGCTATGAACATTGTACTTTGTGCATTTTTGGGAAATGTGAATCTGATTGCCTCTTTGAAGTTGTCCATAACTTCCAGTTCATATGATTTCTATTTATTGTACATTTGCTAACAGTTTTGAGGCCTTCCTAGCTTTCTGCCCTAAATGTTTTTTCAGTACTGCTGTGGGCTTTTGGCTTTAGACTGGGCAGTTTAGGGGTGAAACCTGGAAACTGGGAGAAACTGCAGATGTACTCCAGGGGCAAGTCCTTGGCACGCTGAGGCCAGGTGCAGGATTCACAGGTTGCTCTCTCTGTGCTGAAGGTGGACACAATCAGGAAACTGTGACAGTGGCCTGGATCCTCCATGAAGGCTCTGTTTTGCCTTTAACCAATGGCCTTACCTGACAACTGTAGACTTCTGGGAGATGATGAAGGTGATTATAAAGTAGGACTGTACTCGGGGAAAAAGGGGTGAGGTATTAAAGGTTATACTGGCTAAGCTTGACAGTCTTCTTCCCTGTGCAGATTTTAATGTGGACTTAACTGTGTTACTGAAGATTTACATCAGTGCAAGGGAAGGCTGGGTTAGGCTCTTGGATGCAGACGCCACGTGCTTGGATAGCATCTCTCCAGCAGCAAACTGAAATATGTGAAAGAAGAATTAGATGCCCAGATTTACTAATAGATGCTTATTGATATGTGATTGTACAAGAATACAAGTTGGTACAATTTTTCTAGGCAGAGAGCCAGAAGAAATTGTCACATTAGATTAGGAGGATCTATTTTAATTTTCTCCTTCTGACATCCTCCTATTGATTTGGTCCAAGTGCCTTTATTCAATAATTCCACTAAATGAATACCAAGGAGTCTAGTTGCTTAAACAGCATTTAGTTATCAAGGCAATTTTTAAGACATGGGAGCTGTCAGGACCCAGGTTATTTATGAAAGTGTGCAATTAAAAAAAAAACCAAACACACACAGAAGTGTATTTTAGCACATAGCCTGGCTGGGAACTAGCTGTAGCATGGAAACACTCTGTTCTTAGAAGCAGCCAGACTGCAGCTTTTCAGCAGCAGTACTGTCAGACACACGTTGTGCACAGACAGGACCTAGCTCCTTGATTATCTGGTGTAACAGAAATCAAGTAATTAGATGTGATGTGACAGGAGGAGACTGTTACCCTATGACAATGGTCTAGTCTGATGAGATTATCACTTACCCCCAGAAATAATTGGAAATGAAGAGGTCATTTGGAGGCACCATGTAAAAAAAGAGTGATGTGAATGGTTTTTGAGTAGGGTGACATCATATCTAAATCTCCCAGGATGGAGAAAAGGTTTAGGTGGTATCTCCTCATGTGGATTGATTACAATTTCAGAAAAGCTTCTGTATGTCTGTTTTATTGCACTAGATGTGTTTGGAAAGCATAGGTCATGATTGTAACATCTTCTTTGGAGGAGAAGCAACACTAAAGTCTTGGTAATTTGTGCCACTGATTTTCTGGGGAAAGGAAGAATGGGAAATTCGTTCTCCCTCCAGCCTGGTCAGTTCTATTTTGTGAATAACATTGGGTCTACTTCAACCCCTCCAGCAGAACCATTTGATAATGGTACTTCTGTTCATGTCCTTGTCTTAACAGCTGTGTTCTGTTGCTTGTCTCTGCTCCTGCAATTTCTAAAAGCAGTGATAGCACTTCAGGGGTTGCTGTATCTGCCTTTTCATGCGCATGCGAACAGAACTGTAATATTATAGAGTTTGCCAGGATTAGTAAGAAATTCATTCAGGTGCTCACAGTGCATCCCTTTTGCTGGTTGCATTTCTCTCCTGCTGTAGAGAATTGGTGTGAATATGTAACAATTACTATCAGACTTCAAATTCGTGGAACCTCGTCCAGTCAACGAGTGATTAGAGTGGGTCAGTATTGATAATATCTGGAAAGCTGCCCATTAAATATTCATTGAGGGGCTGCCTGCTGTGCAGAACCGTGTGTGAGGAAGGGAGGGAGTATTTGGCTGAAGACATGGACAATAAAGAGAAAAACAATACAAAACAATAAAGAGAAACTTCAGCAAAGTTCAAAGAAATGTGGTCTCTCCTGTGTAAGTCACATACTTTCTCACAGAGGTGTTACTGTGCCCAACATACTTCAGAAGGAAAAACTCTAGCTCAGCCTGCTAGACACCAGAAGACACTATATGAAGAACTGAACTACAAAGTTTAAGACTAATTAGCTCTTCTATTACCTTAGTAGTGCTAATTCATTTAAATGGATTTGATGGAGTACAGTTTGATCAAACAAGGATCAGAGAGGCAGTCGTTGACGGCAGCTGATGGGAGGAATGGACACCAGGAGATTTGTCCCTTTCTTCCCCCATCCTGTTGGCTCTCTGAGAATTACTGTTTGTCATGATAGCAGGCTTCAGAAGAGACTTGCTGCAGTAGCTAACTTATGATCCTGATTAATTTTCTATAACTCAGTAAACTGTAAATAAATGGATTAAAGAGCCATTTGATCTTCAAGAAGAGGTTTAAAGTGGCTTTGATGACTAAGTACCTGGGGGAGTACAATGGATTATCATGGATAATTGATTACAGAAGAGTGGGCATTAAATTGATGTATATGTGAATACATATAATCTACAGCTTGTGTGTGTGAGTTCTGTGTGTCTGCGTGTGCATGTGTAAATGCAGACACGTATAGAAGACACCAGAGTGTGTGTATAGAATTATACATGTTGCTATTTATTTACTTCATCTCCTTTCTGGTTAGGAAATGAGAGATGAGACATTACTCCATAATAGCATTTGGAGATACAGCAGCATGGTGTGAAACTCCAGGTGAAGTTCAGGCATGAGGCAAGCTTCATCAGACATGCTATCCAGTAGTAAAACTCTCTGAATGTCAAGGGCAGAACCGTAACTTTAAGCTTGTGTGAACGGAAGCATTCAAGGATGATTGAGAAGGTAAATGGGTGGTGTAAACACTAATTGGAAATCATCTCCCTATAAATAAGTGCATAAAAAAGCACAGCTCTTGCTGTCTTCTCCAGTGGGTCTTAGCTTGGGTATCAACACCTCTTTCTGCTGTGGGTATGTGCTCAAGAAGAGGACTGAGGAAAGCTTAAAAACATGTAGGACAAATAGTAAGGGGATGAAGAGATCAAGGAGCTGCCCCCTCCAACTTTCTTAATGGAAGGACGTGAAGACTTGTCTCAGCTTTTAAAAGACCAAAGTTTGAAGTCCCACGTTGCCAGAAATGGAAATAGTGTAAGGTAACCCTGAGATGAGTTTTGTGACCTCTTCACATTTAACAATTGGCTTTCCTGCTTTTTAACTGGATTTCAGCCTGCAGTATATTAAGTTGGCAGAGCTGTATAAACCTGCTAAAAATAAGAAGTGAAATGGAAGCAAGAAGTCAGTCTTGACCTTAGTCCTGTGAACACTAGCTTACAGGAACTGAAGGAAATCTATATATTGTTTGCTCAGAATTTCTTTCTTCCTCTTGGATGAAATATGCTTAATTACAGATTCATTTTTCTTTCCCTTCATCATAACAAAGACTTTGTGGCATAGGGAAGGGTGAATATGGCTTGGGGAGGGGAAGAGGGGGGTGATGTTTGTACCTCGTGGCAGTTACTCTGTTGTACCACCCATGATGGTACTTTTAGTTTTGTCAGTTTTGTAGTTTAAATGCTAACTTTACAGATAATACAAAAGAAAAATGATATAAACCACTTCATTCCTTGCTTTTGCTCCTCTCCTGCATATATTCCCTGCCCAGCCCTCACTGCTCTTTAAAATTAAGTGGAGAGAGAAGGATTTATTTTGCACCAGGGCTTTGGGAAATCTAGAAAGCAGCTGTTCACTTCCACTAGAGCAACAGAGATGGCACAAACTGTCCTCCGGGAACTGACACTGAGTGAAGTCCTGCATTATAAATACCATTTCCTAAATTCAGACCAGGCTCCCTGTGGTTGATGAATACACCCATGCTGTCTTAGTACAGGGAGTTAAAGAACAACATTTTCCTCACTTTCAGAGCAGGAGGAGGCGTCTCACAGCATTTCTTTTGCTCCACTGGTTGTGTGTGTGTGTGGCTGGATGCACCTCTAAAAATGAAGGGCTGACCTTCACACTGGATTTGGCCTTATCTCCCGCTGAGGTGAGCTGTGATTAGGGAGGGGTGCAGATACTTCCCAGTGGAGTGAGAAGAAAGGTGTTTGGACCCTTCTGCACTCTGGGCTCAGGTGCTGGTGTGATGCACAGCCCTTAATAAATGGCTTCACAGCATCTCTGCACCGCTTAGCTGGTTTGTGAACTGGAGCCTAAACATCCTCATGGTACTGTGGGGATATAATAAGCCACACTAAATGGCTGTCACCTTCACTGAGTGCCTCTCTTTTCTCACTTATCTGAATTAACTTTCCAGTCTCATTTGGAGAGTTAAACCCTGAATTTAGGAATTAACTTTGTAGAACCAACGCAAACTAAAAGAGACAGTAAATAACTGTGTAAGCTCTCACTGAATGGCTGCTGGAGCTGCTCCTCATTAGTGAACGTTCATCTCTTTGGGTGCTTTCTTCCACTTTTGTGTTCCTTCTTCTGCAGGAGGATATGCCTCTTCCTTTATTTCATATTCTCACGAACCTCTTTGCCATGAGGTATCATCTGAAGAGGTAAGAAAGTGAAGCAGAAGGCAATCTATAGCTCTCTGTATCAGCTGTGAAAAGCCTCCTGTGGATCACAGTTGAACAGACATGTCCTCACTTCCTTAGAGAAAGCAGCCCAAGACAAGACTATGCTGTTAGGATACAAACAAGCTGCAGGGGGGGTGATTTTGTTCTTTTTTTTTAAATAACTGTAAAGTACTCTGAGGGCTTCTTAATTAATCACCAGAATGCATATGATTGTCAGCACTCATTATGCTCAGCTGCATGATCATTTTGTTTCTGAAGATTTGAGATAACAGTAGCTGGTAATATCTTGGCCCTCATTAGAGCTAAATTGTGATGGAAACTTAGGAACCTCCTGTCGAGGTCACTTCCACACTACAATGCCAGCCCAAGACACAGTTTTGGAAATGGGAGAAGACTTCTATGTTCTGTTGATGCACCCCCTCGGTTAATTCACATAACCAGTGAATTCCCAAAGTTCATTCTTTCCATCTTATTTTTCAGTGAGTTGCCTGGGTATCAAAAAGGCAGCACCTACCAGCTGCTGTTGAAGTCAATAAAAGCAACGATGTTTGCCTTTTATTAATTGCTCCTGTGCAGAAGATTCTCCCCTGTGAATCTGTCCCTTAATTTTTTATTAGAAAAATAGATATTTAGAGCAGTGCTATTTGCACATACTGTAAGAACCAATCAACCAAATTAAACGTGTTTAAAAATTGATTCCCAACATTGAAGAAACTGTAGTGTAGATGAAATGTCAGGAGGAAAAAGCTGGAAACTGAGGTTTTTCTCATGAAGAATTCAGATAATTTTTAATAATTTGCCAAAACGTTCAGCAGATGATCTTGGTATTTCAGTGAAAAGGTGAACAGTTCATTTTTTCCTATCAAGACAGAGTAGTATTCAAGGAAAGAATGCACTTTCTGTAATAACATTTTAATGGTGACAATAATAATAATAATGAACAGGTTTGAAGTGATGGAAATGGTGCTGGAACAGGATGAGTGGGATCCAAAGAAGGCTGGAGCAGGAGTCTTTCCCCCCTTTCCCCATCCTGACTCTGGAGAAAAGTATTTCTGGTGCAACGATGACACTAAGTGAAAGTAAACAAGGCTGATGGGCAACTTGCAGAGAGTTTAGCTCAGCTAAGCATTGCGGTGTTATTTCTTATTAATTATTGAGAGCAGCAGTGTGCTGGAAATGGCAGAATACGTGGAGGATAACAGGAACTGGAGAACACACAGTGCAACTGAGTAACTGTATTGCTCTTCCACCAAATGCAGTTTGCCAGAGAAGGGTGAGAAGGGAAGCAGTTTTAGAGTTGTGTGGGTCAGGCACGTGTAGACATGGGGACTTTCTGGAGTGCCCAGAGTACTGCTTGGGATGAATTCTCACATCAGAAAGCCTGTGCTTTCTTGCCCTCGCTCACGCCTGGCTGTTGGGTGGCATGGGGAATGCTATGGCTTGAGGGGGCATGGGTGAAATTTTATGGTAATTACTGTGAGAACCTAGAGAGGGGTTGGAGTTTAGGAGCCTGAGTGAAAGTGGGTCCAGAGTGGGCAAAGCAGAAAGGGAATCCATATTCCCTCCCACTCCCTGCCAAACTCTCTATAAACCAGGAGTACAGAAAGTCCCCCCCTTCTTTCCTGCTCTCCCCTTTCTTTGCCTCCTTATCATGTAGAGCTATGTTAACCAGCTGTGTACTAATCAGTGGCTCCTTCAGACAGTGGTTAACATTACTGTAAATGCTTGGTAGTTCTTGGACTTGCATTTGAATACTGAAAAGTGTATGTGCCATATTTAAATGGTGCCATTCTCTCTTTTTCTTTTCTTGATAAGATAATAAATTCGGTTCTTTGGCAACAGTTCTGATTCTTTTCTTCCCCAAACAGTCAGGTTCCTGTCTGTGAATAATATTTGCTTTTTAAAGCAGTTCAGTGTGCAGTGGACGACAATGCATTTGTGTTTGGGGAATCCAAAGTTTTCAAATAATTAGATTGAGAGAGGAATCTTGTCTTATTTGTATGTCCATAAAGCGCTGTTATTCTATTCTGTACAGGGCCATATGTCATTCTAGCATCTGAGTCCCTTCTGGCACTGTGGTGAGCAGTGTGCTTAGTGTTTTGTGGTCCCTGAATTCCTCTAGACCAAAAGCAGAGCCAGATATTGTGTTTCCTTTGTTTTCCCAGCTTCACTAGGGAGCAGTGAGCACAGTTTGCATTTGATACTTCCACCTGACCTTGGAAACACCGGAGTTATAAAACCTTTACATTGGCTTTGCAGCACTGTGTGTTTCCTTGGAGCTCAGACAATCCCATTTCTGTAAACGACTCAGGCATCCTCTGAGATTTCAATGCAATTTATCTTTCCCTGGAACCAAATAATGATATCTTTGGGTGTTTTAAGGACTGCTACTTCCAGCTAGATGAGTTAATATGATAATAACTATGTGCCCAGAGTTCATTGGTGATCCAAAATTTGCAGGTTTATGTACAGAACTATTTTTTTGCTGAGGAAGCAATGTATAATAAGCTATGAGAGCTGCCAGCTAGTGCCTGCAGCTTTCCCTTGTGCAGCTAAAAAAAATAATTCCTCCCTGCAAACTGTGAGCAGCTCCATGGGAATCATTTTAATATGTGTAAAGTAAGGTGTGCGTAGCAGTAGCAAATGCACTGATAGCACAGTGCAAGCACTCTAGAGCAGGAAAACAATGATTTTCACACCGTTTTATTTGTTTCAACTCAGTGTGTCATCAAAAATTATATCCAAGACTAACTTTGAATTCTTGAAAAGTCCCTGTGCTGTGTTGGACTGCAGCAGTGGGGTGATGAATCGGTGTGAGAAGGAAGGAAAGGGGGCCCTGTGCATTGCACTTTGCTGTGCTTTGTGTAAGGTGGGCTTTTGAGACTTGTCCTGGGTTATGACTATTCGGGGAGAAGAGGTTCTGCGATGATTGCTGGCACCAATAAGTTGTGATACTGATGTTCTTACCAGGGCAGGAAGGCACTTTGGAGACTGCTAACTAACAGATTGCTGTGCTTGGGTAGCAAATTGCCTGGTTTTACTGGGCACCCTTGTGAAAAATCTTCAATGAAGCAGGTCTTGCATCTTGTCTGAGCTGTGGCACGATGTGCCGGCTGGTCGGACACTGCTTGCAGGACACTGCACATCCTGATGAAAGCTCTAGGTCAGAACTGCCGAGACTGGGACGTGACACTTCCCAAAAATACTTCACTACAAATTTATCTCTGATATCAAACATTGAGAGGCATTTACAGTCTTTCTTTTCCAGTCAAGCTCTGGGCAAAGGTGACCCTGTAAAACTTTTAGTTGCTGAGGTGGTACAGAAGCTTGGCCTTTTGGTGACTGTCGTGATGCCACTTGGCACTTGTGAGGCCTCTTGGCCTCTGTACCTTCTTTATTTTATTTTATTGCTTCTGCTGTTTTCTCATAGAATTTGGCAGGCATGCACTGTACTGGCTGAATGATTTTTGTGCTGGTGATGTATCTTTTACCATATCCTAGTTCTTTGAAAACACCCAAAAACTTCCAGCAGTTTCACTTCAGCTGTTCTTGCACTGTGGGCAGCCTTAGACAGATGCTTTTCAATATTCTTAATTTCTTGTTCTACTTACCTGCAGGACATGGTTGCCTTCTGGCATGCTGATCAGTCTTTGAGCAGATAAAGAAGAGAAGGCATTTTAACATCCAGGCTTTTTACTCTTTTTGCCCATATATTATTCTCTGTTACTGAGTGAAGTAGAACTCTCTTAGTTCGTAGGCATAGCTTTCCCTTTATACGAGAGCTCTTTTTGTCATCTTGATCATGTTATTTTTTCAACATTCTTTGAACATGAACTGTGAAAATTGCCCCTTTTCTTCCTCCCTACCTTGTGAATCCCAATTATAAGTTGTGGGAGGGTCACAATCAAGATGGGCAGAATACAAGACGTTTCATTATAAAAGTTTTACTGACACTCATTTGGGATGAGCTACATAAGTCACTGGTCATGTTAATGCTTTAGAAAATTAAAAGGAATTAATTTATAAATGAAATTAATGGAAAAAATTACCATGAATTTTAATAGAAGTGTAATTTTAACAGGAATGGAACTCATTAAACTTTGAAATATGGGGCAGCCTCTTCATCCACTAGTCTCCACGGCTGTGATTATAACTGATGGGGTTTCAGAGGTCTGAAATTGACTGGATGAAGGCTTTCTAACTGGACCACGAGTAGCATAAGAGCAAGGGGAAGAGAGGGAGATAGTTGCAGGGGAATAAAAAAGAAAATCAAGAGTGAGGGCAAAAAATATTGAGCTTATACCATGCCTGTTCTCCAGTCCATGGTGAGTTACCACGTTTGTTATCTGCACTGCCTGGGGGATTGGCTGGAAGAGTTATTCTCACCTCTTGCATTTCACTTGTGTGTGTTCCCTAGTTGGAAGTTAGTTTCTTTTCTGCTCATGTTTTTCTTGTATGTCTAACTGGTGCTTAGTTCTGGTTCACTTAATATGCATCCATACAATATACATTTCAAATGAACTTTTACCCATCATGGGCTAAGAGGCAAGTCAGGCCTCAGTTAATTACCAGTGCCATTATTTTTTTAATTTGAGGTGCCCAAGCAAGCAGGAGAGCAACAGGTTAAGTCAATTGCAAAGAGTTCATGACTAAATTAGTGCTTATGAGTAAAAAAAGACAAAAAGGAATAATTAAGGATATGGTAGTAACAGCATTATGTGCCTGTCTTAGTGCTGAGGAACCTGCTCAAAACAGAAGCCCAATAAAGGAATGAAGGATTAGAAAGGATGTGTCCAAAGCCTGAATGCAATAGGGAGTTTGTGTGAGACACTCTTCACACAGATGAACTGAAGGAGCTTGTTAGAGCAGGGCACAGAAATCTTGGCTCTGGTTTTACAGAATCAATGGACACAAATATCTTGGTTTTGGAGGGTTTGCTTCATGGCTGGTTTAATTTTGGTTGTGAAAGCAAAAATAAAAAGCACCAGATAGTCAAGACCATACCTGTCCACTACAACCAAAACCCCAAAACTGTCAAAGTTCTGCTTATAAGCTCTTCTGTCTCTCCATAGGAAAACTGGTTTTCCCTTTAGGTTCAGCTATGGTTCTGTTACCTCCAGCAATTTATAGTTATACTAATGCACATTATTGTGAACTATTGGCCTCAAAAAATGCCCAGCTGCAAACTGAAGGACTGAATGGATCACTGCAAGGGACTGGAAGAGCTGTCATTTTGTTCTTCATTGGATGTGCTTAGAACCTGGTGGTGCTGACAGTATGGACACAAACATAAGGCTAGCTATGGGCAAAGAGGTGCAGCTCCCCTTGAAGTAGGAGAGCTATGGTAGTTTGGGTCAGCTGCAAAGCTGGCTTTTTGGGTTGCAGGTCCTTAGTTATGCTCCTTCCCCCTTGAGCTGCAGGTTAAGAGCTAGAGGTCGATGGCTTTAAGGGACTGGGTAGGTCAGCTGGTTTCTGTTACTTGTACTTGGGGTTGTGCTAAGGGTATGTTCATGACCAGAACATTAGGGGTTAATAAGGCACTGAGAGATGTTTTAATATATGGTTAATTAGTTATCATGCAGGCTGATCAATTGCCTATCTATTAAATCTTCTGTTGATGGACTTATAAAATGTATTACTCATCTGTAAAATGGTTATAACAGCTATAAATAATTTAAGAAACCTTATAATTCATTTATGAGCCTATTCTTTAGAGTAAAGCAGGACTGATCTTCATCTTCATGCCCTGTATTTTAAATTACAGGTATGATGATAGCACCCCATGTGAGCATGTCTGCCACACTGGGCAATTGAATATAAAGGTTGCCATGTGTTTCATAGTGGCTGCTTATTTTCCTCTTCAGTTTTGGTCCTTGTCTCTGTGGAAGTTATCACACTGCCTTTAAAGATGCTCTATGGGGTCTGCTGCAAAGCCCTGTGTAGGAGCTGACTGGAACCCAGCCATTTGCTCAGCCTGTGGGAAATGACAGCAGTTTGGGCCATTACACCACTGTGAGAACAAAAGTGTGCCTGCCAAATGGTCCTTTCCAGTGTAAGCTGGTGGGGTTCTCAGTGGCTCACAAGGAGTAACATAAGCTCTTGGCCAATATTGTTCTGGTTTGATCAAGTTACAGGTAGCCTGGTTTAACCTAGAGGTACTTTAGAGCCTTTCTGGAGTTGTGCTCACTTATACCTATTTGTGATACTGAGGAATGGTTCCAGGAACTGTGGAAATCTGGGAGAGGAATGTGTTCCAAAACCACCTTTTTCATACTAAACCCCTTTCTATCTGAAAAGGCAAGGGCTAAGCCAACTTCACTCCCGTGACCAATGACAGGACTCAGGGTAACAGCAGGGAGCTGAATCAGGGGAGGTTTAGGTTGGATGTCCTGTCCTCATGTTCTGAATGTGCTCTTGGCAGGGATAAACTGAACATCCTCACACCTGAACACCTCCAGCTTCTCTCCTCTGTCCAATTTCCAGCCCTTTTAAACAATGCTTTTTTGTTCAATGCACCCCAAATCTCGTGATCACTCAGCAGCTCCCCTCCTGCTTTGGGCTGCTCTTCGATCTGCATGTTCCCCAACCCTGAGACACCATGTCCTCCCTTTTCACATGAGTCCACTCACACATCTCAGCCTTGCCTGCCCATGGCGTGGGTCCCATGGGCCTGCATGAAGCTACTGGGAGAGGCTGGTTGCATCTGAGGACAGTTTAGGAGTTGAGCAGCCTCCATAGGGTCTCAGTTCATGACCAGGTGCACACTGACTCTCTGATGTTGGCATTTCTAGATGGAGCCCACCCACTCAGGAGCTCATTACCCTTTGTCAGAGCTATCAGGGATGGACAGAGCAGTCATTTATTATTCACCATGAACTCTGCCTCGCCTGTCCCCTGCACACAGCCCCCTTATCAGCCATGCTTGAAGTAGCTCAGTGCTGAGGGAAGTCCTGAGCACAATTAAAACAAACACATGAGACCTGAAGGCAGGAGCTTCCAGTCATGAGAGACTTCAGTTATAAACTCAGCTGGTCCAAACACCTTAAAGATGGTACCAGGCTCCACGTTGGAGCCATTTTAGGGTCAGGGTGGACTTCATTAGCTCCATGGTCCATCAGGGAAGCCAGAAGGGGTGTGGGGAGACAGGAGGCCAGCAGGTGCAATGGTGCAGTTGGCTTGCAAGATGCTGCTTTAGAGCCCACCCATGCCACAGCTCCAGATCCTGTGTCTCATTTCCAGCTAAGGGAGATGCTCCAGCTTTTATAATGTATTGATTAGCAGGGAAAATAACACGTGTGGTGCTGCTGTGTGTAGGCTCTCTGCAGAACTTTCCAGCCAAAACTAGGTCAGGTTTAGAAGCTTAATGTGTGCACTGAAGTGCAAAGGCAGCGAGAGAGATGACTTGTTGCCAGTAATGATATTTTAAACAAAAGAAAAAAGCTGGCATTCTGTTTGTTTAATGGCTGCAAGCTGATCAGATGTTTCACTACAGCTGTGTTTTGCTTTTAGACGCTATCACAGTATTTACTCGCAGGGACAGGACAATGAGCTGCAGGCAGAGGCTGGCAGGGAGGATACTAAAGCAAAAGTAGTTAAATAGGGTCATTTTTCTTGTTGTAATTCTGATAGGTTGCAGTAGCCATTATCCACACACAACATGAGATGCTCCCTTAGCCTTATGGGCAGAGTAACTAAGGTGGAGGAGGCCATCATCTCTGTTTTGTGGGCAGGGATCTGATGCTAATAGAAAAAATTACTTGCTACAAGTCTAAAAAAGTCTTTACCACAAATACGTATGAAACCAGGGCCATGTTCTTGCATCTTGTCTTCAGCACAGATGTCTTTTATTTAAAAAAGAGGTTGTCTGACTTGTCTGTTCCACGTGTCACTTTGAGCAGCAGAGGTGGTGGTAACTGGTGCTGACAGTGGGTGTATCTACCAACAGTGCAGGTCTCACCTTCTTTCTGGGCTGTACACACTTGTGAAGCAGCATGTGCAGCACTACAGGTACCCAGCCCAGCAATCTGGGTTTCTCCAAGATTTTGCTCCTCACTAGTGTCTCTTGCATTAATGTCTCGGTGAAACCCTTCTTCATCCCTGTTGGAGATGTTCAGACAGAAGTCAGGATGCCCTCAGCAGTCCCCTGGGCACCTCTGGCCTATGTGGACACACATCCTGTGTGGCCAGCAGCTGATGACCTGGGGAGAGAGAAACACTCTTCCAGGGGCCAAACCTTCCCCTCCTGAGAAGGGTGTCTAAGGTAATACTGTTTTCTTGCTGGAAAATCCACCCATTTCTATTGTCTGTAGAAAGAGCTTAGGCAATTAATTTTTAGATCTGTTCTGCATTTTTCTGGAAAAATGGAATCTGCTCTATTATTGGTCTCTGCACCAAGACACTCAGCAGATTTTCTTTAGCAATAGTATTAAAGTGTAATCATCTCCAAGGGCTCCTGATAACAGAGTCACCATACACATCAAGAATGTGGTGCTACTTCAGTAATTCAGAGTTGCCGTGTGCTTTGGTGTTTTTGGAGAGAAGGTCTGACAAAGGAGCAAAATAAAGTGACTACAGCTGATGAAGTGAGACAGAGGGGATGGATTAGGATCTGTCCTGCTATAGCATTTTGCTCAAGTTTGCTCCAGGTAGGCTTTAAGGGAGCCTGCATCCCTACAATCTCCGAGTGCCTTCCAGTGGTGCGTTAAGAGTTGCTACCAACATCTGCTACTTGTGAGTCATCCTTATTTTCCTCATTTCCCAGAACTAGAAAAGCATGGACTTTTTTTGAAAAGAACTATGCAGCTTTATATCATATCTACCGTGTGCCTGGGGCCCTCAAATCCTTAGCAGCCTGCTTAAGTGAGTACTAAAATTCTTCATGTTTTTATGCTAGAGCAGTAGCAGGGATGGTTATCCCTGTGGTGTGCTGGGTGGAAAGCCACAGCACAGAGACCTTGAAAATCTGTCAGACTCACACATGGCATCAACATCCGAGTCAAACCAGACCCCAAGCCTCATAGTTGCTTGGTGTTGCTTGTTAGGGATGAGCTGGGACAGCACTTAGGCAGTAAGTGGCTTATACGTGGTTATGGATGTTCACCAGAGCGCTGGTGGGAGAAGCCTTCCTGGCAGCCCCGATAGAAAGATATGATACTGGGTCACTGGGGAAGGTTTCCAGCCTTCCCTTTTCCTTCACTAGACTGTTACTGGGGTGGCTGCTGCACTGGTTTATGCAGCCTAACTCTGTCCATGGGATGGAGCCATTTTCCTCACTGACATCAGTCCCTCTTGCACCAACCTGCAAATGAAGCCAGGGCTGGCAAGGCCCTGAGCCTGGCCCCTGTCAGAAAATGCCAACAGAAAATGCTTGTTTTATCTGGTCTTGTTCTAAGCAAAGCCAGCAGTTTGCCACATCTCTGAACATGCTGTTCATTTATCAAGCAGGTCCACAAGGTGGCTGAAATTTTTCAGGAATGATGAAGGAGACTCAGTACAATATAAATTGGTCAGTTTGGAACTCTCGCTGTGAGTCATGTTTCTAAAGGCAAATACAGCCTCTCATTTCTCAAATTTACACATAATTTATGTTGTGGTTCTTCTCTGCTCTAACAGTTTAGGAAAACACTTCGCAATTAACTCTGGATAATAAGTCTTAATGAGAGCTTTCATGCATTTTTATCCTACTCATCTGTTTTGACTTTTAAATCCAACATTGACTTTTCATTCCTTTAGTGGTTGGACAGCTGGCTGAATGGTAGTTGAGAGTTTCAAATATACAGGAATCGAGAAATGAAGTTTCCTTGGATTAGTAGCACAGATAATTTTCTCTTGTGGGACTGTATTTCTCATTTAGTCTATAGACATGTTTATATTATCAGTAAAAAATAATAAGCTTTAACGAGGGGTTCAGCTTCCTGAGTCCTGTGAGTCTGGGAACTTTGGCCCTTTCCTCAAAACAGGATCCCCCTGTTGTGATAGACATTGTCATTATTATTAATTTTTGTCATATGGCATGGCAAGCGTTTCTGCCTCGAGTATTGAAAGTTGTAGCTCATGCACTTTTCAGAAAAATTTATAAGATTGGTCATGGTGGGACTGGCCTTACAGATACTGAGCTTGAAAATTCATATTCCCCAAGAAGCCCATTCCTTAATAACAAATGACATCTGGAAATGGTGTTCAGGCAGTGTACTGTCTTCTACATCAGCTCTTAAAAGAAATCACATAATTTTTTAAAAGTAATTGTAAAGTGGCTCTCTTCCACCTCCTCCACCATAATACTCTGATACCTCTGGGAAACCCAGCATCAGCACTGCACTGCTGCTGCTTCTCAGAGCCAGTGATGCAGGTGGCCTGGTTTGCCACCACTGAGGCCAACAACGAAATATCTTGGGTGTCTGTAGGGGCAGGATCTTTAGAAGTTTGATACAGGAAAGTAAAAATGAGAATTTGTCCCTGAAGCTTTGGTTTGGCAGAGACCCCCCAGCCCTTGTTGCTTTCCTTGGATCATAGCTCTGACCCCACCTCGGGTTCACTGCTGTCCCTGCTGATTTCCCTGTCTGTTTCAAGAGGCTGCACTGATGCAGATTATTACTGCATTATGGTCCAGATGAGAGGCAAATCACTGACCACTGTGCCTGAGAACGAATCCCTTAGGTGACACAGCTGTTTTGTGGCAGTGGCTGTCTTGGAGCACTCTGGTGACATGTGCATGGCCCTGAGAGAGCCAGGGAACCACTGCGTGAATGGCAGCTCCTCCTCTCCCAAACACTGCAGAGCTCAGCAGGCACAGATCAGGATGTCGTGGACAGCCCCACTCTCTGTTTACACCAGCTGCATGGGAGAGAATACATTAAGGGTTATTTCCCTATGGAACAGGCTGCCCAGAGAGGCTGTGGAGTCTCCTTGGCTGGAGACTCTAGGTGACCCTGCTCTGGCAGGGGGGTTGCACTGGGTGAGCTTTCGAGGTCCCTTCCAACCCCTAGGATTCTGTGATTCTGATTCTTGACAGACAAGAGGAGGGAGAGGAGCAACATATTTAGCTTGCATCAGTATGGATTTCCTTGCATGCCACCCTCACCTGTTCCTGAACCCACCTTCTCCCTGGGGTTTGGCCTGACCGATAGCTGAGCCAGCACAAACCAAACAATCCCATCTGACAGCAGCTCAGTAATAAGAGCCTGGCAGCACGAAGGCAAAAGCAATTGCATCTACTCAATGTTGAATTTTTCCAGGTCAGAACTTTGCTGGGATCTGTCAGGCATAATTTGTGGCTCTTTTATGTGCCTCATTTCTCTTTCTCTTAGCCAGAACGGGTGAGATGTGGTGCGTAGGCAGGGCAGACCTCTGGGACACATCTGTCCCTTGGTTTGGTGGCTCCTAGGAGCCATGGTCAGGTAATGAAGCAGGTTCTAGATTGTGCTGTGTGACAGTTGCACCAAGCAAAACCCAGGCACAGGCTGCTAAATCATATTTCAAGGTGACAAAACTGTAACTTCTGAGTCCCCCAAGGACTATTGTGTCACGATTAGTTTTAAGGAATGGTCTGAAAGGGGCTTGTAGGCAGCAAATGTGATGGTGGCATAAAATGATTAAGAACAATAAAAGCTTGAGGAGAAAGGATAAAATCAAGAGGGACCTGATAAAGCTGGATAAATGGGCAATGCAGCAGCAAATGAAAGGCAGCATTGCAAGAAAATTTATGCCAGAAAGAATGATGTGAAGTCTTTTTATGCATTCTTGACTCTGAAGAGATCTGGGCTCCTGACAGACAGCTTGAAGAGAGCTGCTACTCAGCCTAGATGTGATGAGCAATGCAGTGTAGGAGATGGCAGGTCATGCAATCTACCTGGGCAAGACAGAGATGAACGGTAGGAAGGGAAAACGTCACAGACTGTAGTGTTTGCCCATGATCACTCACAAAACCAAAGGTAGAGCAGGGCACTTGAGAATGTCATGCCTAGGGCCAGACTCTGACCCGCATGGTTCAAACCTGCCCAGAGGCCAGGCCATTGACCGAGAGAGCAGCACCTCCAGAGAGCCACAGCATCACACAGATGGCCAAGGCTGGGGGAATTCATCACTCTTGGCCTATCACTGTTAGTTAGAGGGACAGCTCAGATGGGTTGCTTGGGCCATATGCTCAATTTTTAAGTGGCTGGAATTAATAAAATGACTCAGACCCTCTGTTATTTTTCCCTCTGAACCATATATTTTCAGCCACAGCTGAGACCAGGGAATTGTTTCTGGGTGTCAAGTCCTTTTGTTTTTTCCTGAGAACTAGCAGCTGTGGACAAAGAATGTCATCAGAGGAACTGGATGAAATGAGTAGTGACAAAAGCTCTGTGCACTGGGACTGGCCTTGGAGCACAGGGGATGGGACACTGGTGAGGGCATATGGAATCTTATCCTGGCCCTCTGACATTTTTTGCCCTCACACCAGGGCAGTGAGTAGAGTGTGGGTCCCACACAGGACTGGGGCTGTCACTTGGAGGTGGCTGCTGGTGTGGGGAAGCCCAGTCCCTCCACCATGGCAGGCTGAGCTCCCTGGCTGTGAACCACTGGCAGGTTTTATGTAGTGCTGCCAGGTCTGGCCTCGAGATGCTCCAGGGCAGCAGAATGAGGACCTGTGTGGTCCACACATTTGTATCACTGCCAGCCTGTGGCACCATACATTTTCTTTGGGCTTAGAGTCTTCTCCCCTCTTCTGCTTTGGGCCAGACCTGCTGAACCCTGATGTGTCTGTGAATGGATCCTTTTTATATCTCATCAGCAAAACCAGAGCGTTCTTCAGTTTAGCCTGTGGGAGGGTGGTAGAGACAAGTGTTGGTTCTTTGCACAGAGATTTCAGACTGCAAAAACACTGTCACCTGTTCCATAAAATGAAAAAAAAAAGCCAGCCTGCCAAGTGCCTACTAAACACCAGCTGGTGAGTGTCACAGCATCAAGCTGTCCAACTCTTGACTGGCCTCAGAAGCTGAGGCAAAGCTGAGGATAATCAGATAGCTGAGCAGTGCCATGCAGCTTAGGAAGGTGGGTTCAGAGCCCACCCTCTCTGCAGGCTCCCCTGTGGTGTGAGTGCCAGCACCCACACAAGTGCTGTTGGTCCTGCCCCACCAGGTGATACACAACCCCAGAAGCTGGTGTCAGCTGCACCACAGCCTGTCTTCAGGAGGCCACTGCTGGGGGCTTCTGTTCAGTAAAACCAGACCCTGGTGCAGCTTGTCCTGGGAAAGCCCTCAGTAAATGCAGTGTCTTCAAGTTGAAGGCAATCTGATGCTGGACTGCATTTCTACCACCTACCCACTCCCCCTTCCTCCCAGTCTGCCTACAGTGGGAGGTGTAAAATATTGTGGTATCAGGACATGAAGAATTTTTTGTTACTGCAGGCTGTGACTACAGGGAGAGACAGTAATGGCCTGAAAATATCAGTCTGTAGCTCTACAAAGCCATCTCTGCACACTGGGGGGGTGTATGGCAGCAAGGGATCCAAGGCTTTCAACACTGAATATATTGATGCAGGGGAAGGCTGCCTAGGAAGGTTACAGAGCCTTAACAGCTGGGGGTTTTAAGAATAAACAGACATCTGCTTAAAATATATAAAACTGAACCAGACAGGGAGGTGGTGGAATAGATGTCTCCTCTGTCTTCATTCCTGCCCTGTGTCCTGTGATTCCTGTTGCGTCAGGAGGTGAGGAAGCTTTCAGAAGTCTCAGCACCAGTTTTGTGTGCTGTAAATCACTTCCTTGATCGTGGTGGTGGCAGTTTTTGTCCAGTGTTATAAGATCAACCTGATATGTGAGGGTAAGTGCTACGGGATGACCAGGAGAATCATGATCACCTGATTTTCAGTGCTTTTTCTGCCAAGGTGAAAGGCAGGTTCAGGTGATAAGCAGAACCCATGGCACATTATGTTTGTGAAGGCACAGATTTTCATTGCATCAGGTGAGCAAATGTTTGAGAAGTCACTAAGACTTTTTTTTCCCTTGCTGGCTGCCTGGCTCTCCAGGGCTGCATGACTTTGTATGAGTCTGTGGAAACAAAATTCTCCTGTCTTAAACTGATACAGCCTAAGATTAGACAAAACGGGGACAGCAGTGTTTTGTGTACATCTGCAACATAAACTGAGCACAGCACGCACCTGGTAAGAATGTGGTAACTGGGTGGTTATGTCCACACACCTATTTTCTGGGCAATTTTGAGATGGAGAGGGTTCTTAGCTAGAAAGAAACCTGCAAACATCATTGCAGCCTGTCCTGCTTTCAGAAGCCTCTCACCGCCTTCCATGGAACTTGGGTTAGTGTCATTTCCCTGGCCCTTCCCATTTACACATGCAAACAAGGTAAGATCCGGGCTCAAAACTTTGATTGCAGATAAGAATAACCATGAATGGACATTGCATGTTACAGCCTGTCATGCCTCTGAAGGCAGGAGATCCTGTCAAGGCTGTGTAACTGGTTTCCAAGCTTCTCAATGCCCCAGCCATAACATTTAAAAAAAAATAATCAGCTGATAGTTTCTTTTGCCTTCAGCATGGTTGGAATACAAACACAACTAGTCTGGTGGGCTGCACTTGGGCTTCTTCACTGCTAAGGACAAAGTCCAAGTGAACACCAATGAATGAAAAAAGCAGACCCTCTGCTCAAACCTGCAAACTGAAGGCTTGCTTCCTTGACACAATGCTGATGAACCATTTTTTCATCAAGGCATGTAAAGCTACAGATAAGCACTCACTGCTGTGTGCAAAGTAGTCAATAAATTGCCACCAGACTTTCCCTTCTGTTTAACTTTTATTAAAAGAGGTGCTAAGGTACTGTACTGTATGCAGTACATCATATTTATTACCAAAATTAACAAATATACAAAACTTATACATGTAATTTTCTTACATCCATTTATTGGTCTATAATACTGCATTTGTTCAAGTAGGTTATCTACAGTATGTAAACATCCCTTGGATTGACCTCACACAGATTAGGAAAGCCCATCTAACCCATGTAGTTACCAAATATAGCATTTGCTTTTCTTAAAATTTATTTGGCTTTCATTGGTAGAATCTAATCTTCACATTTGGCACATGGAAGAGACATCTACAGTGCAAAAGAGGCAGATTTTCTGGTTTTGTTCTGAGTAGTTTAGCGGAGTCGTGGTTTTAGAGAGCCAAGAGTAAATTTACACAAACTTGATGGGAGATGGATTAGTGTTAACGCTCAGAGATCAGCCATTAAATTAGAGCAGAAATTCAAAGCCTCTTCCCCAGCCCACTTGGCCAGGAGGAAAAAAAACCTCAGCCTTGTTTTTAAAGGATTAAAAAAGGACTCTGTTAGCAACAGAGAGAGGAGGTTTAGCTTGGAAAGAGCCCTCTGAGATTCCAGTTTCAATTTTCTGCTTTGTGGGATTTTTATTTTCTTTTCCTCCTGTTAGGAAGCAATTTTTTTTCCTTTTTAATGTGGGAAAAAAAACTGGTGGGGAACCACTTTCCTATGCTGGCAAATTCTCAGTGAGCTGGAGATTACAGTTGGAGTTTACAGATCTTTGAACCCAGACATTGAGCTCAGTAAGCGTTTGTGTACAAGGGAGAAAGAGAAAGAGGGAGGGAGAAAGAGAGTAATGTCATTGTATTCCAGTTGTGGAGCTTTCCAATTTTGCTGTAAAAGCCAGGAAAAAACTTTCTTCCTTCTGCTTCTCACTGTTTCAAAAACATGACTTAATTTAACTGAGTAAAGCTGATCCAGAGAGACCTTCATTCGCACCCTTCTTCCCATTCTCATCCAAGCACCGTATTGCTAATTTTTAGGAGGCCTCACCCATGTCCATGGAAGCATCTGATGAGAATGGACCGAACCGGACACTGTTTCGCATGGAAACCCCTCTGCCATTCCTTGTCTGTTACCACAGGGCCCCGCTGCTGTCCGTGGCTCCGTACATCTCAGCCAGCTTTCTGAAGCGCGGCCCCCAGTCCGTCAGGTAATCGTAGCTCTGGTCTGAGTCTGTCGTCACCGACTGGAGGGAGCTGAGCGACTCCGCCACCGAGCCGTTCCCCTCAAACATGTATGTCTGCAGGGAGTCGAAGGGTGGTGCCCACAGGTCCATGTCAGCTTCGTACAGCTTGGCCAGCACGTAGTTGTGGACGTTGTTGTCCATGACGCAGGCCTGAGGCACATAGCGGGAGAGGCTCTCGATCTCGGGGACCATGTCCTGCCGGTTTTTCACCGCCAGCTGGGCCTCCCGCGGGTTCCACATGGCGGCGATGTCGAAGGCCTCTGTGTCCTCCTCCCCACCACCTTCGTCGTCGTACCTGACGATGTTCTCGTGGATGTTCTCCTCCTCGTCGATGATGTACGGCTGCTTCCGCTGGCGCCGCATGGAGAGGATGAGGAGCACCAGCACTGCGGGGGCAACCGAGACACGGGGCTGTCAGCGAGGGGGCAGATCTTGCCAGGCTTTCAGACCCCCTGATGCCCTCTTTCCCCTCAGTGAGCCCAGCCAGCCCCTCGGATTTAAAGAGCTGGAGTGTTTGAAGGTGGAGGGGTGCAGAAATCCACCCCAGTCAAAATTAGTAGCTTGAGGTCCTGCTAATCTGTCCCTTTTCTGACTTGAATTCGTGACTGTTGGTTACACCTAGGACATGTCTATCCAGCCGTGCTTGCCAATGCACTGTAGTGCCACTGGAGCTACTTTAAACCAGCCAGCTCGGGTATCAGTAATGGTTTAGGTGCAGTGGCACACAGCTCCACAGAGAGAATTGTCTCCTGCTGTGTCGCTGGGTTCTGCAGCCTGCTTGGGGATGCCTCGTGAGCTGGGTGCTGCATAGGTTTTGAATACTGAACATTTGCACTGAGGTATCTCGGGTCCTCTGCAGAGCCAGAACAGAGGTTACTTTTGAAGACTTTTTCCTGTATCCTACTCCACTGCTCCTCAAACTGCATCCTCTGAAATTTCAGGGAATGTGCATTTTAAACTAGTATCTCATAACTCAAGACAGTGAATGAGTGAACTGAAGTTCTTTTGAAAGTAACAGCTAACAGGGGACATAGAAGGCCTGGGCAAGGACAGGATTAAATTTATTTGTGGGGACAGAGCACATGCAAGATGCTCAGCCCCTTTATAGCAACACAGGCACCATTTAAATGTGGCAGCTTGAGAAAAAAGGATGGAGGTGGAGACATACCTTGCCAAAAGGCAAGAGGTGGAACTGGACTTACCATTCCTGTTTCCTGTGGGAGCATATGATCAGAAACTGCTGAGGATGAGAAAGTAATCTGTGCCCAGCCACAGCTCTCATTGCTTCTTCCTGGTGTACCCCTTCCAGGACAGCAGGGCCATACCACATACCCTAGTGCTTTCGGGATCTGGCAGAAATATTTGCAGGTAATAATCTTCCCCCATTCCTACACCCCAGGGTCTGAAGCTTTATGCAGCTGACTATGCCATCTGCTCCTTGACTTGGCCCTGTAAGTATGTGTGTGCCTACATATAATATGTACATATACACAGATGTGTGTGGTTGTTTGTGTCATAGAATCATTATGGTTGGAAGGGACCTCCAGGGTCATCAAGTCCAACCTTTATCCCATCATATTCCTAACCATTGGCCCATCAGACCATGGCCTCAAGTGCCTCATCAACCCGTTTTTTGAACACCCCCAGGGACGGTGACTCCACCACCTCCCTGGGCAGCCCATTCTCAGTGTCCTTCACCTTTGGATCAGCAACCCCCTGTCCAGAACCGAAGAGTTTGTCCTCTCCCAAGGAGAAGCCAAGGGTTTACCTAGCAGGACAAAGATGCAGGCAAGGATGGCAATGAGTGCCCCTCTGCTCAGGCTGACGGGGAGGACATAGGCCTCTGCACTGCAGGACATCACCAAGCCGTCGTCGTCACAGCTGCACACGTGCACGGTCAGGGTGCCCGTGCTGCTCAGCACCGGGCGGCCGTTGTCGCTGATGAGGATGGGCAGGTAGAAAGTGTTCTGCTCGTGCTGCCTGAAGCCAGAGCGCCTTGTCAGAACCCACGCCGTGTTGTCTAGGGTGGAAAATAAATGGAGAGAAGAGCTTCAGTGCAGAGCAAATATATCCAGCAGAGAATAAAGGTTAACAAAATCAGCCCCAGACCCACATCAATTTGTCTTCTCTCTCTTTTCTTTTTTTCCAGTTTGCCACTCATCAGCATTTTGCCTCTGCCTCCCCTATTCCAGTATCTTCTCAGGCCATAGCTCCAAACCTGCAGGGCACACACACCTCATGAGTTGCCTTTACTCCTTCTGACATGAAGTGCCCAGAGCAAACTCACAGCCTTCATCTTTAGGTAAAAGAGCTCTCAGAAGGCGAGACAGAAATGAACAGTTGAAGGCAACTTGTTGTCCCTGTTTTTTCATGCTCAGCAGCTTTTCTAGACCTCAGTCTTCAGTGTTGCCACCGTTCTGGAGATGGGTGTGTATAACCCTTGTGGACATGTTAAGGTTCTCTTTATGTCTTCTGATACATGGCATGGCCATCTGCTTGGGGCAACAAGAAGACAAAGGAAAAACCAGCTTGCTAGCCTAAGCAGCATTTGCTAGCCTAAGCAGTAATGATCATTTTATCATTCCAGTTTAGTTGAAAACTTGCAACTAAACATTTTTCAATGAAATACATGCAACTTCTTTGGCATTTTTGCCATTGAAAAAAAGTCAGAATGCTTCATGTCACCACTGTCAGAATTACTCTGCTTTGATTTGACCATTCTGCTTCATTTAGTGTGACCGCCTTTTTTTTATAAGGAGTTGAATCAAAATGAATCAAAATGATGCTGCTGAAACAAAACAGTAAGAGAGCAACCTAAGAGCCAATTGCTGTTGGTCATTTCAAGGGGAATTCCTAACTTTGGTCCTTTTTCCTCCATATTCAGCATATTTTTTAAAATGTCTCAGTGGCATTTGAATTCCTTTCTACCCCTTCCCTCAAATTCCTCAGACTGTGCCCCAAGTTTACTCATCAGAAAGAAATTGCATTCAGGAATTTCTGCGTCACGATTCTGATCTCAGTAATGCCAAGGTGCTATCTTTGGTGCTCAGTGATGATTTTGTCAGTGCTGGCTTTGAGTGTTTTGGTATCAGACCCTTTTGGAAATCACATGTCTGAATGTCTCCAATGACTCTGGGCCACCAGGGAGTCTAAAGGAACCTGCAGGAGAAATGGACCTTCTTACAAGCATGTCTGCAAATCTGGAGCCAGCGAGGATAAATGGGAAACATGGGTGCTCTTTCTCTTTGGCAGACCTACAAGCCCTGACCCTGTGTGGTGATGCTGTGGGATTTGTTGGGAGCTCAGCTTCGTGTAGTTTCATTTACTATGTAATTTAGTTTCCTGTTCTCTGGTTCCAAAGAGTCTGGCCATTTGTGCCTCCAGGTTTTTATCAATGTACATTTGCTATGCTTGGAAGCACAGGATGCCAATCAGCTGTTCCCCGGTGTGTTGGCACAAAGGAGCTGCTGCCTGGAAATGGGGAGAAACTTTCTGATCATGACTGTGAAAAAACTCAAAATATCAACAAGGGATTGTTCTGTTTCTTTATCATTTCTCTGTCTATTCACTGCTCAAATCTAAACCTCAGGTGATTTTCTTCAGTGCAGAGACTTGGGTTGCACGCAGGTAAATCAGTGTATTATCTGCCCTAGGCTGAGCATCAGAAATGATTTGATGGCTTTTAGGAGTGAAATCATGAGTGTTGCATGCTGTCAGCTATGGGATTTATGCAAACTCAAGCTATATTTGCTAGGCTTGCCTGCCTAAATTATTCTCCAAGTTCCATACTTTGTGCTACAAATCTTATGGCATTGGGCAGTACTGGTGCACAGCAGTATTGCGGCGTTGGGCTCCACAGTTCCTGAGATCAGTTAGGGTTTGTGACATGATCTTAAAATGAATCTCAGGGTCTCTCCTGTGGCTCCTGGGCATGCTGTGGACAGGATCCCTCCCCTCCTCAAACACCTCCCTCCTCTCTCCTGGAGCACACACAAGTGCTTTCTCTCCCTCGGGCTGCTCATGTGCCTTCTAGCATGTGTTCCCCAGCTATTAATACCACATCTTCTCATCACCAGGCCTGTTTTAGCATGAGAAAAAGCAATCCAAGGGGCAGTAAACAGCAGAGTGCCTGCATTTACGCTGTGTCAATGGAAATGTCTGAGTCATCTTAGCAGTGTAGTAATTTGGTTGCATTTCTCTTTGCTGGGTGAAAGACTCACTCTCTTTAAACTGACTTACAATAAAGTCACAAATTCTGTTCGGGTGACAGCAAACCTTCATTTTATGTAAAATTGCTCTTTGTGAGGGAAAAAGACTTCATTATTCTGGGGTGGTCGGCAGTGAATCTGACTAAAGCTGTGCAAGATCAGCTAGTGTGAGATCTCAGCTGTATTTAACCATAATTCTTTTTTTTTTCAGGCCAAAGCCAAGTTTCTATAACCAATTATTGAAAGATATAATAGAATTGTAGACTCATAGAATGGTTTGGGTTGGAAGGGACCTTAAAGACCATCCAGTCTTACCCCCTCCTTGCCACGGGCAGGGACACCTCCCACCAGACCAGGTTGCTCCAAGCCCCATCCAACCTGGCCTTGAACACTGCCAGGGAGGGGGCAGCCACAGCTTCTCTGGGTACCCTGGGCCAGGGTCTCACCACCCTCATGGGAAAGAACTTATTCCTAATATCTAATCTAAATCTACACAGATCTATATATTTTTGCTGTGATCTGCTGACCATGTCACCTGGGTCTTAAATGTACTTGGTGATAAAATTCTCTTGGTGACTTTCAGTGTTACATTTTGGCCCTTTTGTTTTGTTTTGCTTTGTACTAGGCAGGCATCCAAACCATCCCTAAGGAGCCACTTTACCTGTTACTCTGCAACTGCAATATGTTGGTGCCAAAGCTGTTTGTGTGACTCATCCAAAGCCACTGTGATTTGATGTGCTACTGCAGTGTGAAGGACATGCTGGAATGTGATGCAGCATGGCAGAAACCAGACTACACAATCTTCTTCCAAATTTGAGATCTGCTAAGCCACAGCCATCAAGAGAAGAGGGCTTGTGAGGACACGAAAGCCACATTATACTAACAAGTAAAAGCAAGCATGGTAAGAATGCACAATATTTTTGCATCACAGCTTCCAACACAGCATCTTTGGCTCGCAGAGGACTACATGGCAGCACTTAGATACAGTGCTGAGCAGAGACAGGGAAGATTGCAGCATGGTGGGTCCCATGCCTGTGTGATCAGCAGGAGGTGAAAGCCATACTTCTTATGGGTACACAGGCTGATGGCTTCATGTGGTTGTGAGAGCAAGCTATGGAGCATCTCCTTCCTGCAATTTTATGCCCCACTGGAAGTGATGTGCCTCCCTGAAGAGGTCAGTGGAATTAACCACTGTGTGGGTCCAAACCCTGAGGTCACAGCTAACCATGGCTCTTCTCACAAGGAAGGCTCAGCTGTTTCCTGCATGTGTCTGTACAAGAACTGGGGATGACTAGCCCAGAACTTCTATTAGTTTTTAAAAACTAACTGTAATAACAATGAATAGTTAGGAAAAGCATAAAGAAATATTTCCCCAGGAGTGGGAGAAAGAGCACAAGGAAGTGGGCATTACAGACACCACTGGCTTGAGGAAGGGGTCACATTCCTGGGAATTTTCAGCTCACTGCTTTTACGCTCTGCCAAAGTGTGAGGTAGCCACAGTTTTAGGGAAGGAAAAAATAGCTTAAAATTTTCCTGGGACAAGTTTAAACACAATGGGGAGGACTGTCAGAGGCTTCCAGTGATGGGCCTGGTGGTGGTATGACACTGATGCCTGCACCCATTAGAACTGCTACTCTCTTCATCAGTTCCTGGTACCTAAAGATGGAAGGCAGCAGCTAAGGGTCAACAGCAGATCAGCTCAGAGTTTAATCTGGAAATGCAGTAAGCTTATGTTATGGCTTGAGTTTGTTATTTCATTGTTCATCCCATTCTTACAGCAAGCTTCTTTTGCCATCTTTTTCCTCAGCACAATCTCACCTGGATTTAGAAGCAGGAGGAGAGACAGCTTGCCCATGCAGTACATCAGTAACCAAAGAGGTGAGAGACCCAGCTCAATTCCCTACTCCAGCACATATATCCTGTATGGCCTTGGGAAGTCATTTAGGCCCAGATCTTTGCAGATACTTACATGTCTACCTCCCACTGATTTTACTGAATTCAAAGGAAACCAGGCGTGTAAGTGGCTTAATTCCTCCTTCCCCCGGATCCCTGTCTCTAAAGTGGAGAACAACAGGATTTCTCTGTCTGCCAGAGATACGTGGAGAACAAATAGACTGAAGAAGTTCTCAGAGGCTAAAATGACAAGGGCCAAAGAAATATGTAAAGCAGCTCATCAGAATGCAAACTGTGATCTATCTGTTTCTGGGTATAAATCAAAGTTTTCATTGTTGCCAGGAAAGCTGCATGCCTTGCAGTTTCTCTTACTGCTGCATTGGACAAACGAGTAATCAGGACAATTGCTTGTCTTAATACTGCCTTCCCACTGCCTGGGAAGTGTCACTGTCTCGTGTTTACATGCACAGGCTATGACTAGCAAGGTGGGTTCTGCTCCTTGTCTTGCCACCCTGCAACACAGAGAACATCTACCCCCTCTGTGACTAAGTCATGTAATTTATTATAGTCCTTAGTTGTCCCTGGATGAAAGTACAAATATAGATTAGGCAGTAAATTAATCCTTAATGTGTGTGGTTCAAATAGTCAGTGGATTGATACTTAATATTTTTATTTCAAATTTGTAGCCAACTGTTCCCTAACCTCCTTGTGATACATCTCTCTTTAAAACTGATATTTTACAGAGAGCAGGCAGCACAGCCAGTAAGTCACTGCTGTCACTATAAATTATTGCAAGTATGGCCTTAGACAGACAAGTGCATCTGATGCTGGGAATTTTGTGAGGTTTCTTTTTTTAGAACAATGCCTTGAGGATGCAATGAGCCTGGTTTGCCAAATGTTTTAGCAATAGTCGTGTTTTATTTGTTCTCTTATTTTGGCAATATATACTAAACATGAGAGAGACAATGAGAGAGAGACAGAGGGATAAAAATGCAAGAAAGTGTGTGTGGAGGCTTCAGGGACACTCTAGAAAAAATGGCTTTTGGGCTGGAAAAGCAATAGCATGCTGTAGAGGAGGGCGCCAGACTCTGCAAGTAGCAGCTTTTAAGATAAGTTTGGTTAATAAAGGCAGGGGCTTCTTTATTAGCTCGTATGTTGCTCTTTCCTGCAGAGGCACAGCTGGGGGCTTATGGAAATGTGTGACATGGCCCACATGGGAGCAGGGGTAGGCACTCTGCTTGGAGACTTGCCACAGATGCTGCAGGTGCCTTTCTCCCCATTGATTCTGGAATATCTCGCTGATCTGTGGTGCTTTACACACCAAACTCTTACTGATATCCAGCCCCTTCCTATTGACTTTCAAAGCTCTGCACCAGGTCACTCAAGGTTGCTCCTCTTTCCTGATGAGGGCTGGTGTGGACCTGACCTTAGCACCATGGAGATCCTCCATCAGCAATAACCATACAAAGGTTTGACACAGCAGGGCTTTCCTGCAGGCTCAAAACTACCAACGCTTCCCTGAAAGAAGCAAATTCCACTGGTCAGGATACTCAAATGCCAGCGCTTTGCTATGAGTCCTCCCACTGGTGTTTCAGTTTCTACTTAGCACATTTTACACAGACTTTTAGCTGTACACCCAGTTGCCTCCCTAAGGCTCTGCATCTCCCCCCTCCTTCCCTCCCTTTCCTAGGGAAGTGGGGATGTGCAAAGAGGAAGAAAAAGGTGCTTGGGGGAAAAGATGAACAGTACAAGAACCTTCCCTTTTTGTGCCTGGGAGAATACATAAAGAGTACAAAAAAGAGCAATGTAATTCCCTTCAGATTTGTCTCCTAGCTCCAGTTGCTATCCTACCCTTAAGCATCTCCTTTTGAACGAATGCAATTTCCACTCCAGTAATCTGAGATGCCTGCAGCCTGACCACAAGACCTGAATTTGCACAAAACACTGGCACATTTCTTCAAAGAAGAGAAAGAGGCCTATTGCTAGATAATATTTATGGAGAAGAACATATCACATAACCTTCATGTGTATTAAGTAATATGTCATTTTATCACTGCCTTTAAGGAGCAGGTGTCACTTGGTATTATTTGGAATGGCAGTCTTATCTCACACTGTAAGTCTCAACCTCTCAAGTCTGACTCAGGCATTAGAAATTAGAGTAGCTAACTGTCTGTGTCCACTCTGATTACCTTGATTGTCCCTTAGAGTAAAGTTGGGGTTGTTGGCTGCCTCTGGAGCCAGGCTGTAGTAGAAGTGCTGACCATCCTGTGGGTCATCCCTGTCGATGGCGCTCACTGTCTGGATCAGCTACACAATACAAGAACAAAGCAGAAACAGGTGAGAAGCAAAATATATATAATATAAACAAAAACAATCAGATAACATATATATATATAAAAACATAAGCAACTGGAGCATTTGAATAAAACTGCCTTGCTGAGGTACAACCAACAGGTGAATCAACAAGAGACTCAAAACCTCGCAGGTTTCATTTATTTTGCTATGATCATCAAATTACTTTTAAACAAAGGAGGAGATAGTCATTTTGGTTCAAATAACACACACTTTTCTCCCATGCATCCCTATCTTCTGTTGCATGTTTCTTTTTCTTTTGAGGGCCCAGGGTGTTCAGAAGATGCTTGTAAGAAATCCCATACTTATTTTCAGCTTCATTTTGCAGGTAGAAAAGGGCTTCAGGTTAATTACTTTATCACTTTTTTAATTTTAAACCAATTAAACTCTCCTGCAGATGTCAGTGGAAAAGAATGAAAGAAAAGGCAACCATACAAACACTCTATATATGCAATAAATAACACCACGGAAAGTAACTAAGACAATGCTAAATCCAGGGATAGATTTGTCACCTCACTTACTTACAGAGGCTTAGTAAAGTAGGTCTAACAGCTTGAAGCACAGTGAGCTATAGCTCTGCCTGAGTCAACATTCTGACATCTTTTTAAGCAAGGAATAAATCTTCACCTGGGTTTTGCATTCAGAGGTTGTTTTTTGGATGCAAAGGCGAATGACAGACCCACAAACTCTCACTCAACACGTTAAAACTGATTTAAGAACTTTTCAAAATGTGGCAACCGAATTTGGCTTTGTCCACTGCAAGAAGCAGTCTGAATTAGCATTCTCAGAAAGCTTATTAATTAGGCCACTCAAAACCAGGAAAAAGACTAGGCAATGATTTCTATTCTCTATATTATTAAGGCTCTCCATAAATTAGTGGGATGGAATTATCCTTTATATGATAGTTGTGAGCACAGTTGTCCCAGCAGTGAATATCTATTTCATTCTGCTTCACAGCAAGCTGAGAAAAGCTTCAGAGGACACACAGTGATACTGCTAGCATCATTTTTCCTTCACAAATCACGAGTGGTGTGGCTGTGTGTGTTTAAACTGTGCTCGTTAGCTGTGCATTAAGAGACACAAATCCCCATGGAGGACCGTGGGCAGTGAAGCACCAGGTTACCTCCCTGCAAGCTGTCAGCAGTAGAGCTTTCACCAGCTCCAGAGAGGGAGAGCTCATGTCCATATGTGACACAGGCAGACCTTGTTCAAGGGCTTTGATGGGGTTTGGGAAAGGAGAGGAGCAAAGAGGTGTCACTGCTTGCTCGGGGGTGCTGTTTTAAAGTGCAAGGAGCTGGAAGTCCTGCATTATCTACAACTCCCTACCATCTCTGGTTCACAGCAGAACAGATTCAGTTTGTCACCCATTTGGAGCTGATGTAGTATGTTATGTCCAGCTCCTGTAAGGCCAGGGGTGCTTAAGGCTCTTAGAAATAATATCTTTTAAATGTAAGCCTTGTCTGTCACATGTAGGCCAGAGTGACTCCATGGCACTTCTCATAACACTTCTACTGTCTGTGCTGCTGTTACAGGACTCACCAGGTGTTCTCCTGCTGGCACCTGCCCAAGGAAAGGCTTTATTTCAGCCATGGAGTGTATTGCCTAGTGAACCTGGAAACTACTTCCATAGAGGTGCTGTGTATGATACTAATCCTGGTGTGGTATGTGTATATGGTGCTAATCCTGTGCTTGCCTTTGGAAGGCAGCACAGACAGCTGCTGACGCGAGCTCAGATGAAACGTGGTTAGTTGAGCCCTCTTTCCAGCTGTCACCCTTCCTGGCTTGCTGTCTCCATGTAGGACAGCATCCCCTCCCCAGCCCCTGGCCTTACCAGCACTTCTCACCTGCCCTGCTTTGGCGTTTTCACAAACAAAAGCTTCATAAAACCTCGCAAACTCTGGGGCGTTGTCGTTCACATCCAGGACTTTCACTGTCACGGAGACGCTGCCCACCTGTGATGGGTTGTCTGGAAGGAGGGGAAACAACATGAGGAAAAGCAATGTATGGGAAGGGGCTGCTCCTCACTCTGCTCAAGAGATGAAGTGCCTTTTTCACTACTGGCTCACACTAAATGACATTTTCCCATTGGGAACTGTGGTCGATTGGGGGTTGTGTGGCTCAGAGTGAAGTTGCAAATGCTGCTCTGTCTATGCTGGCTTTCCACCTAATCACATCTTTTTCAAGCCAATTCCTTGAAAGACTTCAGACTTGTTCAGTCCAATGGGACTATTTAGATAACAAAAGTTTTAGACAGTGCAATGTAGGGTTTTTTTATTGCCCTTTGACTCAGCAATACTGTTCATTGAACCTCGGTGATGGTGGCATGAAATAGGAAGGGACACTTTATAAGGACAGGCTCGTTATTTAGACCTTGTTGAAAGTGCTAATTCTCCAGTTTAGATATGTTTTTTGCTCAGAAGTTATGTTCCTTGAACTCAAAAATAGCGTCAAGTCTTTGATACTTTGTGCGGGGAGGGTTAAAATGTAATAACACATGAAATTGTACAGAAAAGCTTTCACTGAAGCTTAAAATTGCAATGAAAATTTTACATTCTGCATGACATCATTTGTGATATTTCTTTCCCACTGGTTCATTAGCTCTCTTTGCCAGTAAATCCAGACATCATTTCACATATCTTCACAGTTTCCAGACTAAGTGGCCACAGAATAATTTTTTTCCTTCTGTTTTTTCTGCCCCAGAACACCTTTTTCCCCTTATTTAATGATCAAATGAAACTCTAAGCAGAAAAAAAAGAAAATTCATTATTAAGATGTCAGAAAAGGTGCAAAAATCCAGAAAATTCTTGAAGATTAGCATTCTTTCTCATCTTCAAAGTGGTTTTTAGTCACACCACTGTGCATTTATCTCCAAATATATCTAACTTTATAGCAAGACACGATATGCTCATGTAAACGATAGAGAATTTTCTTAGACTCTGGAATTTTCTTAAAAGTTCAATGTACTGTATCCATAACATGCATCACATTGTATCATTAAGATACCACCACTAAACTATATTGTTTCTCCCTAATTTATAATTCCTTCAGCTGCCCACATAGCCATACATACCTTGCTAACACATCTGTCATTGTGGCAGATGAATGTCTACGTTTAAGCTCTTAGTAATATGGCTCTAACTTTTAAATCTAGGAGCTTTATTCAGGAGCACACAACTATGACATTGTTTTAAACTATTCACTAAATTAAAAATATTGTGCTGCACGGTTACAGAGCAAAACTGACAGGATTGATGGAGGATGAGTCAAAGCAAGGCAGGTCTTCATATTGCTTTCGCCCTCCAGTGCTGCTACAGGGGCAGCTTTTTAAGACTCAACTGTGTACGTGGGTTTACATGGAACTGCAATGGCCACTGGTGCCTGAAAATAAAATTAGTATCAAATTAAAGGAAGGTAGGATCCTATCATGTCACCAGCCCCTCTCACTACTAAAAAGGGGACAGAAAGGCATCATGTGCTGGAACAGCCTGAAAATATGCAGCAGAGTCACCCTGACTCTTGTGAAATATTCCCTCTGCTAACTTCTAGTTGGCTGATTGGATTTTGGGCAATCTTCTTGAAACTTTTTTCCTCTCAAACTGCCTCATGCCTCTGCTACAGCCTAGATGTGCAGGGAGCTCTCTCAGACATTCTGAAAATCTGCTGCCCCTCAGCAGATGAACTGAGATCCTGAGCAAAAGCTATGTGGACCGAAGAGATTTCAGGTGAAGATTGGGTGAACATTTTAGTTGCTTATATATCCCAGGCTCCTTTATGAAGCTCACATCTGCTAGTAGTTCAAACTCAGCTAGACTTTTCGTAATGACACTATGAAATGGTCAGCATCTCCTTGTTCTCATAGCCTTGATAAATACCTGGCATGGATGAGTCCTGAGCTGAGTTTTAGCTCATTGTAAAACCCAAAAGCGTAATGCATTCAGCATCCTAGAAGGTCTCAAAACACTCTGGCCCCAATTATTTAAGCAGCAAGCAGATGGTGATGATGTTTACTTGCTGCTGAACCAGAGCAGATTTCAACTAGTGACCTAGCAGTGTAGGATCATTGTGGCTTAGCAGTCCCTGCACCACGCAGTCCTGCCAGGTAGGGCTGGCAGCTCTGGCAGCTGGGCAGCCTTTGCAGCATCTGCCTCAGCTGCCCAGCCCTTCTGAAGGGACAGAACTCTTGCAGAAACACATCAGGAAGAGTCTTTAATAAATCCCTGGAATACTAATGAAATGAAAAAGCATCACTCTGTGTTTAACTGCCCACCTCTACTCCTTCCACCACCCTGTGAAAAGGAACATAAGAATAAATAAATAAACTGCAATATTCCCTTGTTGGTGTCAGAAGAGTGATCCAGTGGATACGACTTCCCACTCAGTGCAGAAGAGCATGTGAATTGCTGAATTCAGTTCTCTCAGCCTGCTTTGACTATGGTATCTCTTTAATCTATGTACAGTCTGCATTCTCCTTACTCAGCTCCATGGCCAGCACAGTGATGTTGTGCCAAGAAATGTCCTCCCGGTCAAGAGGTCTCGCAGTCATCAGTGCTCCTGATGTAATGTCGACATAAAAGAACCGTCCCGGGTCACTGCTCCTGTCAATCGAGTATCTGCAAGAGGAGATAGGAACAAAATTATGCAACCCTTGTGAAAACTGTGTGTTAGAGCCAATGAAGTACCAGAGCACTGGGAATACTGTCATACACAGCAGATCCACAGTCCTCCACAACCTAGTTATGTGCTCCACTGGCTTGTACAGGTACAGTGAGATGCTAGAAAAACGAGGAGTTAATGTGGCCAACGGCCAATAATGGGGAGTACTGCTGGGATGGAGCTGGAAGACAGGAAGATTTAAAGGAAGAAGCCTCAAAGCAAGGCACAGATCAGCACAGGAACACCTACTTTACAGAGAAAAATCTGTCAGCCAGGAGTGCAATTTCTTTTTCTAAGCAAAATAATTATGCCCTTTCCTTGGGCACAATTCAGACAGGACGAAAATTACAGCAGCTCATTCTCTGGGCACTTAGGCTGATGAGGAGGAACCATTCCCTTCCTTGTGCTTTTGTATTCTCTCTTCCTTCAGGGGTATAAATCCCACCTGCATCCTGGACCATTCTACTGACTGAGCCATGCTGATTATCTCTTGGTTAAGGAACAGGTATAGGTCACCATATGCAGGTTATCATCCATTGAGGACCCTGATTCACTTCCTAAAGCTGACAAAGTAGATGTGAGATTTGAAAGAAGCCCCTTGCTAGATGCAGCAGAAAGTGTAAGGAGACAAAGCTGAGCCATGAATAGAAGTGGAAAGTTGCCTACAGAAAGAAGCCAGGAACTTTAGAAACAGCAATTCTATAAAACCTACAAGACTCACCAAACAACAAAACCAGAAGGAAAATCTAAATCTGAGAAGTTAAAGCTTGAACTATTCATAGAATCACAGAATCATCAAGGTTGGAAGAGACCTTCCAGATCACCCAGTCCAACCCCTACCTACATCCCCACTCACCCGCAGCACCCAGTGCCACATCCAGACACCTCTTGAACACCTCCAGGGACGGTGACTCCACCACCTCCCTGGGCAACCCATTCCCACACCCAATCACCCTGACAGTCAAGAGATTTTCCCCAATGTCCAATCTGAATCTCCCCTGCTGCAATTTAAGGCCATTTCCTCTCACCCTTTGGCAAAAGCCACACATGCACGTATGTAAATGCTGTAGCCTAGAACAGATCCCAGACTTATTCTCATTTTTCTTGGTTCTTTCTTCGAAGCTGATAGGAATTGAAAGCATTAGTCATAACAGATGCTGGAAAGGGCTCATTCTTCTGAATTTTCTCCTTTCAGCACAAATGCATTCACTGGAACAAACATGCCACCCTGATCTTTATATCGGCAGCTATTAAGCTGTGATATGAACTATGTTGTTGGGAAATTCTTTTACACTTCTTTTCAGAAAAACCAGAGGGTGGAATAGCAGGTTTGCTTCCTTCTCCTTCCCAGTCCTTCCCATCTCCTCTTAAATAAAGAGATTTCTGAGGGATTTGATTTATTTAGGAACTAACTATGAGTGTTGCTATATTTTGCTATAATAATTATTCTTGCATGAGGGCTATAAAAAGAATTTCTCTCTGACAGTTTAAGGCCAACGAGTATCTGAAATTGAATATGGCCTTGTAATTAGTGGTGCAGTATTAATCACCAGTGTCAAGAGGCACAGGTGGAGTCCTTGTCTGGATCTTCCACCTAAGTTCTCCTCTTAATATCACCTGCTCCTTCACATTTTTTTCTGCTGTACTCTTTAGGTAATCTTCCTGAATAATTCAACAGCAATCATGGCAAATTTCCAGCAATCAGAATTTCACAGTGTGGGAGCCCAGATACTGGAAAATGAGGATTTGAGAGTTCCCTTGTGTTTAGTGAGCCCTTCTGAAATGTGTCCTCGCTTTTCAATATTAGAAAAAAAATGGCAGAAGAAAGGGGTCAGATCACAGTTTTAATTTGAGATGGATGTAATCTTGTCTAAAAAAATATGTACCTGGGATTTTGGTTTTCCCAGCTTGCCTTGCCCCGTGCAAAGTGAATGCAGAGCAAGCTTAAAACATTGTCAGACTGATACTGCACAGAGTTGGCATGGATGGAGGAGACCACGTAAGAGGCAAGGAAAAACAATTCCTAACTAACTTTTGCACATTAGATAGCATTTCAACTGGTATTTATTCTTTGTTTTTTTCCTGTTTCCTCTAGCTCAATCATTTACATTTGTACAAGGTGTGGGGGAGGAAAAGAGAGAAGAAAGGAAGGAATGTGGGAAGGAAGGAAGGAAGTTGGGAAAAAAATAAGTAAGCAAGCTGGGAGGGAGAAGAGTTACAAAGGGGTCTGTGCATGTTTGCAGCTCTCTTGTGGGTTTTTTTTTTTAAATACATCTTTGGTGATGCATTCCATGATTTATAGATTGCTGTTTCATTAAGGGCAGTCACTGGAAAACCCTGTAGAAAACTAAGAAAAACCTCATTAAAAATAACAATGAACACTTCTACCCTCCAACAGTCCACAGAAGTGTTCTTACCCCATTTTAAGCAGATTAGCACTGCAGTGTTTGGATAATGCTAGACAGGAATCAGCAAAATAGAATGTGGGTGGAAAAAAGTTTAGGGTAATGAAATTGTGATGCAGCGAGTATAATAATATATTGAAGAATTTGAGACAATGTCACATGAAGTACGATAACCTTATAATGTAGGTAGGAATGATAGGTATATGTAAAGTAGCAGAGATGAAAAAAAATAACTACAGCAGCAACACAGAAAGCAATAATCTTAAGAAGAACAGGCTTTGTGTCTGCTCAGATCTCCTAGCTGAAGCCCACAGAGTTGCTCACAAGGATTTCACTTTCTTCAAAACTCCAAACACGCAGTGTTTTGATTCCCTCCTGTATTTCCCAGGACTGCTCAGGAAAGCAGACAGTTCAGAAGCTGGACTGAGGTGAGGATAGGCAAACAGCAGCTCTGCACCCAAAGCATTTCTCAGATGAGAGAAGCAGGCAACCTGCTGGGATTATTAACTTGCAGTCACCTGGAGCTTCTGCAGGTTGTGAAAATTAGTACATGGGCTGGCCTCAGAGAAAAAGAGTCTTTGATAAACTGGGCTGACTCGCCAGCCACTGTGGAAAAGGGCGCTGTGATCACACAAATCTGCTCCTTTGGCTCCTTGCTGAGTTGCAGCTACAAAGCTCCCGTGGTTGTAAATACGCCTTTACCTTAACTCCTTATGGGAATATCTAGCTCTGCAGCTTTGACCAGACACTATATAATTTAGTGGTTCATGAATTTTTATTAGTATGCATTCAATCTACTCCAAAAGTAGCTGTGTATTTGAGCTGTTGGCAAAAGCAGGCTTTGAAACAGAAGGGGGAGAGAGGAGAAGTGAGTTGATTACCTTCCCCTTAGTATGGCAGCAGATTCCCAGTGATGCTGTCAGGTTTTGTGCCAGCAAAAGGGGTTTGTTTTTAATGTAGGCTATCAGGACATGCCTGACCAGTTCATTGCAGACGTTCTCCACACCACAGAAAAGGCAAGGGTGAGCTCCTGCATTGCTTTGGCAGTGGTAGCAGGGCCCCTAGATGTGTGAGATCTGGCTTGACTAAACCCACAGCTGATTACCATGGGCTAAAAAGAAACAGAGTCCCTCCCACCTGTGCTGTTTCAGCTCCATCACTGCCCCACCAGCCGGACGTACCAGTGTCCCTGGAGGGACATGCAAAGAGAGGACAGACCTAATGGAGTTGTTGGTCACATCCGGGTCCTTGGCAGAAATGATCTGTATGGTGGTTCCAATCTCCACGTCCTCAGGCACTTCCACAAAGTAGAAGCTGGGCTCAAACACAGGAGGTTCATCCACATCCTCCACAGTGATATGGACGGTGGTGGTGTCACGGAAGGGACCCAGGTTCAGGAACCGCATTTCCAGGTGAGGGTTGGCACCCTCTACTTTCAAGGTGTAGCTTTTCTTGCTCTCAAAACTTAAAGGCTGAGGAGAAAAAATGTATCTAGCATTAGCCACACTGAGCCATACGATTTAGGCCATATAATTTTAATTTTCAGAAATAAAAGAGGCCCTTTAATATAAAATGATGTTTCTTTTTAAAAATAAACCTTTACTATGATTTTTAATCCTAGTACTATAATTTTACTATAATTTTTTAATCCTAGGGGTAACCAAGATAACTGTGCAGTGATACAGTATGAATGTGCAACCTGTGGCAGCAGGTACAAACAGATGATCTGAAACTTGCTCCTGCTGCCCTTAGGTCCAGTTGGTAAACCAGTGACTACTGCAGGCATCAGTGACTACTTGTCAGCAAGGATTTAGCTAGGTCTACAAACATATTACCCGTTACTACAGAGAGATTATGGTCTACCCATTGCATATTTGTGCATTGTAAAAATAGCAATAAAATATATCCACACGACCAAGCAACAGTTATTGTCCATCTGGTAAGGAATGTGCAGTGCAAAGCTGACTAAACACATGCTAAGAAAGAATCCATTATATTTCATAGTTTCTCATGTGAACAAAAATGCATGAGGAACACTGCACGTACACTAAAAAACCAAGTTGTAAAACGAGCAGTTAAATCACAGAAACACTTAATAGCTATAAAACCCAACTACATTAGGAAAATGCATAATCACCTAGAATGACCAAATTAGAAAACTGAGAAAAATCAAACAAGTGTGCTAGGCCAGCACATTTTTGATGCTGCTGCATTCAAACCCCCTCAGTTTGCCTTGGACTTCTTCATCCTTGACTGTGGCTTTCCCTCCTGATGCTCTCACGTGCCAATGCCTTCACGTCACTGTCCCCCTTATCAGATTTGTCTTCCACTGGTGAATTCAAGCCTCTTTACACCACTGGTCCCATGGGCAGTGCAAGCAGGTTGCCTTCCCCTGCAAACTGAGCATGCTGCAAAAGAGCCCAGAGACGAGGCACCCCATGGAGACCTCTCCTTGTCCTCATCCTCCTCTCCTGGGCTGTGGGCTCCATGCTGGCTGGGCCACCCACCACCCTGCCTCGAGAAAGGCAACGAGAAACTGAAGGCAGGGAGAAAGGGGAGGCCATCAGTGGGATGAGTGTCATCCTCACAGGCAAGGAGCTTTGAAGGAGCTGTAACTCTCCAGGAGGTGCTCGACATTCTGCAGGATTGGTGGCCTGAGATAAGCGGCCACAAGACCGCAAGCAAAGGTCTTATCTGTAGCTGTAAATTCCAACTTTTTGATGACCATGAGAGAAGCAGGATTAGTGCTAGCTGTTTGGGAAAGCTGTCTAGAGAAATCAAAAGGGAAGTTTTGCTTTCATTCAAAGAAGATTTCACTGATTTCCTTGTGGGTTTAGACATTCTCTCTCTCCTGCCTCCCAGTTTGATATCCTTTTCTATCAACATCAATTGACTTATTTTTTTCAATTGAGTGGATCCAAAGGACAACTTTCCTAACGTTTGGCTATTGATAATGTAACATTACAAAAAGCTACAGGCCTGTATAGAATTTTATAAACATTTATGTACAATCGGTGGACTGAGCAGTATGTACCTGATGCCAGTACATAGCTGGTGTGATTTATAACTCCTCCTCCTGCCATGCATGAACATCTAGTAAACTTATATTCATGATAACAAAAGTCAAGCTTATTGAAACATTCACTCCAAAGAAACTATTTCTTTCATTAACAAATGAGTGAGTAATTATGTTAGAGTTTGAATTCAACATCTATTTCATTCCAGCAAACATGCCTTATTTTAGGGAGCAGTGTGCACAAACAAGAGTTGGAGCAAGATGACCATAAATATATGCTTAAATGCTTTGCTGTAGGGCATAGAGGCTTGCAGGGTGAAATCTCTCCCATGTGTCCTTCCGTTTTAGTGCACAATTTGGTCCCAAGCTATTTAAAAGGAGACTATACTTCCTTATTAGTTCACTAGATATGTTCAGGCAGAAATAGTTACAATTTCATAACCTAGAAACAAGAGTTGAGCTCCTAGCATTGACGTAAGACTGTAGAATAAATATCCTATAGCAGGGAGCCTAAGCAAAATACTCAGTGCCTTTCTGCATAGCCTGTGGTATGGAGTACTGGCAGTTTCACAGCTGCCATTTTAGAGATAGCTTCTTCTAGCCTAATTAGCATTTATGGATCTTCAAGCAGCAATTAAAAAAAAACCTGCCTGGGTTTTATTGGTTTATAAATAATTCTAAGGCATGCTTTATTATTGTTTGTGGGACACTGGAGTGAAAAATGTGTACAGTTCAAATGCAAATATTGATCTAATTTCTTGCATTGTAGGATAATTAAGCTACAGAGAATATTTAAATAGATGAATAGTGAATCAGAACATTTCTTCAGTGGGAAAAGACATGTTTATGCTAATGCTGTCCCCACTTTTTAAAGATTGCTCCTAGGAATGCAGTCTGCTTTCATATTTTAGCTATGAATTTTAAAGAAATTGTGTTTTATAGCAGGAAAGGGGCTACTGTCACGTAATGAGAACCAAGTTACTACAGGCATAAGGGGATATTGCACACATAAAATGTAACCAGGACTGTTAGCCATATAAATTACTATTAAAAGGTAACTTTAGTACCTTTCTCACAGTTATGATGCCGACTTGGTAATTAGGATCAGTGTTAATGTCGAAAACATCCAGTCCATCTCCATCCACCAGGCTGTATTTCATCTCTGCATTGATGCCTTCGTCCAGGTCTTTCGCAACCACGCGGCCCACGGTGGAGCTGACGGGAGCAGACTCCAGCACACTCATCTGATAATGCTCTGGCACGAGCAGCAGAGGGGGAGAGAGGAGCAAGAAACAGGCTGTGAAAAGGTACCAAAAACTGCACAGCAATGCAAGGGGTAGATCAGGGCAGGCCACAATGCTGCAGGGAATCCCTAGTGCTTCTCCCATAGCTGAGACAGTGGTGTGACTTGCTTTAAAAAGCCACCGCCTGACTAAATTGCCTGGGAAAGTTTTCTTTAGTTGTTTTCCATGTCAACAGGTTTGTTCAATGGATTCTTTTCAAAACAGCAATATACCTGAAAATGGGAACTTTGACTAGAAAAATGGGGCAATTAATACCAGAGCTGTTTCAGACGTGATATAAAGCAGAATATAAAATAGGATTAATAGGAAAGGAGTCTTGTATTAGATCAGCTTGTACAGCTGGAATAAACACACAAGTTTTGAGCACCATAAATCCTTTCTCAAGTCTGTATAAACTTATTTTCCACCCTGAACAAGGCTTTGAGAGCTCAGAAGCTTGGCTGTTTCTTCCAGATTTACCAGTTACTCTATTAAAATATACTACCTCTCCCTACAAACCCTGTCTTGAGCACATTTGGTGCATCACTAATTTGCTTAGCAGCAAGCCTGGGGAAAGAGAAAGCTGCTATTTTAAAAATGTGTTTTAAAAATACCAGTGTTGTATCTAAAATACTTCTCTGCCATCATACTTTTATGTTCAAACCTTCCTTGCTGCCCTCGCTCTGTTAACTCCACCCGTTACTGAGTTTGACAAGGTGGGATTACACCAGTGGTGGGGGTTGATCTATTCTCATTTTTCTTAATCAACTGTTTGATATCAAACAGTTACAATTCATGCCACTTTAAAAACGGGATTGGCAATCGTGCATTCAACAAGTTGCTCTGCCAGAAGAAGAAAAGTGGAAGCTGATGATTCTTGCTGATCTTAGTGGAGTGCTTTGTTTTAGCAGTGCAACGTGCAGAAACAGATGGAGAAGAACAGGAGCTGCTGGAGTTTTCATTTTTCAGTTAGATGAGAAAAATGGCAAAACCAAAATGGCTTGAGACTGCTCTACATCATCAAAAGAATCAGCTTTCTTAAAAAAAAAAAAGAGTAGATCTCTTGAAATATTTAGTTCAATCAAACCGGGAAAGTTTCTTTCAAATTTTTAACAGTAATATAGAATTATGTAGATAAATTTGCTCTAAAAGGATTTTAAAAAGAAAGAGTAAAATACTGCAAATCTTGCTTCACTTCTGTAAATACAAAGTAACCTTTCTGATAAGAGTGAAGTTAACTATGTTTGCATCCATTAACTGCAGCTGTTACATATCAGGGTTTAACTGTGTGTTGGGAAGGTTTAGATGAACCTTTCCTGGAGAGCAGCCTGTGTGACAATGAACCCTACACTGGCAGCACAGCTACCAGATGCTCCCCTGCAGTGGCCTGGCTGGAGTGCTGAGTGAATTGTCTTTCAACTTCCAGCACCACCACATGTCACTGAGCTGACAAAGATCCTTTTGGAGACAGGATGAAAAGACAATCAGGGCAGCAATTAGCAGGCAAAGGCAATGGCCATGAGCAGTCTAGGCACACAAAAAACCTCCTTCTTTTTCTGTAAATTAATTTCCTATGCTTTAAAAAAGGTGTTGTTTTTGATGATTTTGGAGGTGAGAGAGTCTTTCGAAAGACAAGCTGGTGAATTCTCAGTTTTTGACATTTTCTGATGGAAAGTTCCTTCTTTGATCCAAAACTCTGCCCACCTCTAATTGTCACTATCCTGAGTTTGAAAATGGCTGGAATAAGAGCAAACAGTGCCCATACAACTCAGCTACACCTTTTTGCCCGTCCTGGTGCAGCGGGTACTCACTCTGTGGAAACCTGGGTGGATTGTCATTCACATCAGAGAGGGTGATGTTGACTGTGGTGGTTCCAGCTAAGCCTCCCAGCTGTCCGCCCATATCCTTGGCCTGGATAATGACCTCGTAATATTCTTTTGCTTCTCTGTCCATGTTCGTTAGAGCTGTCCTAATTAAGCCTGTGAGATTGGGGGGGGTGGGGATTTGGGAACAAGAGAAATGAAAGATAAAAGAGTACACAAACAAGGTGGGGTGGTCCTGCTCCTGCACCGTGTGCCCTGTATCATGAGCCCAGACTCTGCATTCCATCTCACCTCTCCTGCAGGAGCAAAACCCACCCAAACTAAATCTAGGTTAACAGAAGGTGTGAATTTTAAAGAAGCCTGATAAAATGCATCAGCTCCGGGGCAGGCTGTGTGTTAAAAATTCAAATGTTGCCTTCCAAGGGAGCTGGAAAAACATTTTGGGCACAGAATCTGCTGGATTCAGGCGCTGCCTGGGCCAGACACTGGGCCCCAAAGATAGGAGGGATGTGCTTAGAAGGTGTATCCAGGCGAGTGTTCCAGTGTCCCTGCACTGGCACTCCTGGGGGCGGCCTGAACAAGCCCACGGGCCTTGGTCGGTCCTCTGTGGGCTAACAGAGCAGGACTGGGGGGGATACAGTCGGTCCAGGCAGGGTGCTCGCCCTGCTCGCCCTTCCTTCGGGGCCACAGCAGTACCGCCAGGGGACAGGAGGTGGCAGCAACGCTTCTCGCAGCAGGGCCGCGGGCCGGGCCTGCCCGGTGCCTGCTGCACCCCCGGGGTGCTGCCCCTCACTCTGCCGCTGAACGCACTCCTTCCCTTCCCTTCCCTTCCCTTCCCTTCCCTTCCCTTCCCTTCCCTTCCCTTCCCTTCCCACCCGGCTGTCCCCACCGCCCCCTGCCCTTCCCCACGTCTCTCTGCCCTGTCACAGCTGTCCCCTCCAGGCCTGCCCGTGCCACCCACCCACGGCGCCTTCAGCCCATGGCAGGACACCCCGGGCTCCCTGCTGAGCCCAGCCCTGGGAACACCACCCCGGGCACAGATGGCCTTGGCCAGGCACAGGCTGTGACACATTCTGGGGTCCCTCCTGTGTGGGGACAAACAGGCTGCAGCCCCGGGCGCCATCCCAGTCGCAGGGCTCCACACACAGTCCCCCCCATCAGGGCACTGCTGACTTGAGTGATCTGCACCTAGGCTTTATTTTTAGCAGGAAGATAATGTGTGGGTTTAATAAAAAAGCAGTAAAAAGATACTGCGTTGGCAATTACCACCATGTAGGAGGGAAGAAATAGTGACCAGCACTAACAATTCACAGTGGGCTATCTTAATCTCGCCCTGCCAAGCTGAGTGACTCCGGGGAAGTGCTGCAGCTCCTCAGCTTCCATGGGTATAAAAGAAATAGGAAATCCTTAGCATTTTGGGAACTATTTTCTGTATATACAAGTACTTCATAGGGCATTTCCACTCTCGGCTTGTCCTTACTACAGATCAGGCTAGATCTAAAGACATCAGTGCCTAAAAGCCAGGCCCTGCCATGCCTGTGTTTGGGGCCCCTGGTCCCTTGAGGAGGGCCAGTCCAGGACACCAGGACTCAGAGCCCGGTAGGGGTTCATGCTCTTCCAAATGGGATGCAGAGGAGCAGTTGTGCAGGGAGCCTCCAGTGCTGCTGCACACAACCGGTCAGCCAGGAAGGGCTGAGGATGGTGATGAACCTTAAAACCTTCCCTGGGGCTATGGGAAAGGCTCAGATCCTCAGATCTTACAAAATAAAGGCACTGGTACCATTTCTTTCATCAAACTGAGTGAGGTTTGCTCTCTTAAAAAAAGTAGTGAAGAGTGGAGGTGATGTCTTTTAATTTCTGTAACAGCCAGATGGTTTCTTGGGAAGTGGGAAGGGGCCTTTGCCTACTCTGCCTGAGGGGATTTAAATCCACGGGTTTTTTTACCTTCTAGGGGAACATGACCATGGACAGGCTGTGAAAGTATTCTGGAACAAGGGAGAAGGAGGCTTTCAGCTTTCCTTTGAAGTTGTGCCTTCACATCTACAGTCAGCACCTATGAGGCCAGTGCCAGAATGGGAACAGGAGCATGGCTGGAGGTGAAAGGTAAAGATCCCAAATGCAGAGGAATGCATTGAAATAAATTTCCCTCTATTGAGTGAGTTAATCACTGATCACCAATATAAAGGAGCTGGTGATCATTTACGCTCCAGTCCTTTTTTAGAAGAGAGGAGCTTCTAAAACAGAAGCTCTCATGAGAGATACAATTGCATCTTGTGGGTTATTGATTCCTCGAGGTGGGTTTGCACTGGGGAAGCCGGTTAGCACCCTGTGCCTGTGATGGAGAAACAGCTCACACCTGTGCTCACCCTAAATGGGTTCCCTGTTGCCCACTTGTGAAGGCTGAGGCAGCTCTGGACATGTCCAGAGGTGCAGGTCTAAGTGACTGGGAAATTAATAAGTGGAGAAAAAGACCTTTTGTGTGTTAAATCCCAATCAAGTACATGATTTTGGACTTTAGGGCCTATTTTCTAAGTTGCACTCCAGCAGTTAAATCTGTACTGGATCTGACCCTGAATATTGCTGCTTTGCTTTCTTAGAAATCATTCAGTACTTAGCAAATCTATGATTATGCCCTTAATTGTCCGTGGTCGATAACCTGATTACAAAATGAGGATTGCTGGTTTTTTAATTATATATCGTAAAGAGCTATTGTAACATGCCACACACAAGTTTGTCTCTGGCTGGAGCACCTCCTCGGTAAACTGCTAACTTCCTGAAGCAGATTATGCAGTGTTTTTCTGTTTTGGCCCCTGGGGCTCAGCAGTGACTATCGTCTCATGAGTTTCTGACCTTAGCACTACAGATGCCCTTTAGAAACTGTCAAAACCTGTCACATTCCTGTTTTGGATATAAACCTTGGAAATACACAGAGAAAGAGAGAGAGAGAAAGCAAACAGATCAGAGAGTGTCCTATGCATAAATCTAAGGTTATTAACAAGAACACCCTTAGGTAAAACTACTCCAGATAACTGTATCCTTTAGCTTGTGCTTTCCAGTCCTGGTCAGTTCATAGATTTGCTTTTTATCCACTAAGACCTGCTGAGGACATTCTTGCAATGATAGAAGCCAACAAGAATTTTTTACAGCACCAAACCCACCCAGCTCCTGAGCTGCAGGATATGATTTAACCCTCGCACAGTGCTGCTCTTCCTTGGCTCCAAGCCACAGACACATGTTTCTCTGACCACAGTCGCGATGCGCTGCCTTTTCTTTCTGCTTGCAACTTTTTCCTTTGGTTTTCACACTGCCTCATTCCCTGAGGCAGCCCATACCTGTCCGAGAATCCACAGAGAAATACGGTTGTCCTTGGAGAATACTGTACACCACTCTCGCGCTGTTCCCATAGGTTGGGTCGTCAGCATCTGTCGCTGTCACCTGGATAACAGAGGTGCCTGGCAAAAAAACCCATCAGGTAAGACCTTGCAGGGTAAAGAGCAAGTACACAGTTCAAAATAAATTGAAATGCCTAACAAGAGCTTCCCCACACCGAACTTCTTCATTTGGTGCTCATATTGCTTGTACTTATTGCTCACACTTGTATCTCATTAGCACTAAGGGCATTAATAGGCATAAATTCATCATGCATCTATAAGAAGATATAAAAGAACAAGTGCTCTGTGGACCACAGTTACAGAATTGCTGATCTAACAGTACGTCGTTACGGTTTGCAGGGAGCTGGTAGTTATATACTGCTTGCTTCTTTTCCCCTTTTCTTGATTTTAAATGTTAGGGCAGCTCAAATAAGGTCTAGAGCTATCCTGACATAAATCATGAACTGCTGTGGCAGGCCCATGGATGCTGATGTTGACTTAAGGATGGAAATTGTACACAAACAGTGAGTGTGAAGGGATGTATCTAGGAGATAATCTCTCTGTGGGATTGCAGTTTACATTGCATGGGCTCGAGATTATACCCTGCTGAGGTGCCTTTGGGAACCCACACAGGTGCAGATATATTTCTTTTCTTCAATTGGTTTTCAAGGTCTGCTTCCTCTGCAGCTGTAATGGCTGGCAGTTGATGTAATTTATCAAGAACAAGGAGAAGGTAAGGTGTAACTGTTTGGAATATATGTGAGTTTTGACTCCTTAAAATGTCAGACAATGCCTTTATGAATGTATCTAGCCTTCCACATAATATTCTGTGTTAGAAACAAATCCAGTGTTACTGGATACGCACTGGAAAATAAATCCAAATCCAAGCTAGCCGTTACCATTAAGAAACATTATTTGAGTGGAACTTTTGTATTTGATGCTTGTCTCTAGATTTATGTCAACATAATACTGAAGAATGAGAAGCTGAAGCATATCTGTAACTTCAGGACATGTGATTTATATGGTATTATCTCTGTAATGATGTCACAGAGCAAAAAAAAAAGCAACAAGCACCCCCAAAAGAAAGAAAAAAGTCCAGAAAAACGGTACTTTATGTGACTGTTGGATTTGTTACATGGAAATGGTCTCTCATAACTTGTGTAGGTAGGAAGGGAGCTTTTATCTTCTGCATTGCAAAAACAGGGCTGTCCTTGACATTGTTCCATTCTCTAAAAGTGGAGAGCAAGCGGGACGAGAACTTTGGGATGCACTGAACTGTGTTTAGTGCAGGCTTAAATGGATTAGAAGGCTGTAATAATTGTTACCATGTCTCCATGATTTTAAGGGCTCCTGGGCAGTATTTCAGCTCTCAGTACGAATTAGAATAGGTTCCTAAAATTGTGTTCTTTTCTGGATGGCAATGGATGTCTAATGATCATTACTATTGTGCAGAAGAGGCACTATGTCTGAGGGTGGCATATTCAAATTACATCTTTTTCAGCTCCCCTGCTGCCTTTGGCATGATTTCTTTCAAAGGGGCCCAGCTGGTGGCAGTGTAAATCCTGCTATCCCTCTTCTGTGGCAGTCAGGTCCCTGGAGGGAATCGCTCCTGCCCTGCAGCTCCTGCGCAAGGGACAAAAGCTGAGTGCAAGGAGTCAGGGGATTTGTGTTTTGGTGATCATCTCCCATGTGCTTACAGGGGGAAGAGACTCCCCCAAATCTGCCTTACCCACAGGTGACATTTCTGGAACAGAGGCTACGTAAGGTCCATCCAGGAACTTGGGTTCATTGTCATTGATGTCTTGGATTTTGATGATGAACTCTGACTCTGGCTCCATTGGCCGGCCCGTTCTCCTGTCCAGAGCCTGTGCCCTGAGGGTGTACTGAGACCTTTCCTCCCGGTCCAGCCGCTGAATGGCATGGATGTCCCCCGTTGTGTCGTCGATTGTAAACACAATGCCAGCTCCCTCTCCTGAGAGGATGTACTTGATCGAGCCATCTCCTCTGTCCATGTCAGAGTGGAGCTGTGGAAAGGAACACGATTCAATTAGAGCGTGAGCTGGGCAAGCAGCTGCTGAGAAACACTGAGCACGTGAGCATCCTGAGTCTCACTGTTGGGACTCACAAGCTGGTTTTAATGAACTTGTTTTGCTGAAAGAGGCAAATACTCATAAAGTCTGTATCACAGAGTTGAGATTAAAAACTCTCTTGTCTTCCCATTTCTGCACCCACAGCTGTGCCAGAAGAAAAGACAGAGACACCCAAACAGAAACAGACTCTCTGCCTTTTTGATACCTCACTCAGTGCAATGATTATCTTTTGCCTGGTTGAGGCTGAGTGGCCATGGAGAAGGACTCACTGACAGGCCTGGGATAAGGTGAGGTTGGCAAAGCCACAGACTGTGCTTGCTCACATGGCTTAAGAGGAGTCAGATATTCCAGGGGAAGCACGATGTTGGGGCAGATAAGGCAAATCTGTTTGTGATCAAGAGGAAAGCAGGATGGGAGAGCTACTCAGTAGCTGTCATGATTCAGAAATCCTTAAAATTTTTTTTCCACGAAAATGTTAACAATAAAAATTAGGCTGCAGCCTTACATCTTCAGGAAAGAATTATTGTTGAACAATAGGCAAGGTAAGCAGCGAGGAACACTTGATTATGTTCATGGCAGGCTATAGAGATGAGAGGCATCCCACAATTTCTAGGGAATTAGCAAATGGATTTATTGCATGACTGCTAATTAGTTCTGAGCAGCCACAGATAGCTGTGAATACAACAGAACAGAAGAAAAGTAAATGCAGTGCTAATTATCATCTAAAACAGAGAAACAAATCATCCTGGGGACTACCATTCTGTTAAACACCTGGTTCCCATGAAATACTGGAATGACTATCAAAAGACAAACAAATCACTTAATTTCTCTCACACTATGAAGATGCTTAACAGGATGCTCATACTCACATGCTTTTGAGGAATAGAGCATAAAGAGATGGTATTGGTTCAGTCCCAAAAGCCAGGAAGGCAATAGACTTGAGATGCAATAATCAAAATGGGATTTTCAGGAATGGTTCAGGTGCAAATACTGTTTTCCAGTGTGATTATCATTTTGAGAGATGAATAAAGAACATATAAATATTAATAATAATAAAAAAGTGGTCAAAGCGGGCTGGATTCTGTGAAGCAAATTTTAAAATGCATATGAGAGATAATTATCTCAAGAAATATGGTCAGAATTACGTGTGTGGTTAATGCTTTGGTGAGCTCAAAGGACATAGAGGAATAATTATGGAGGATGGGGCCAAACATAGTTCAATATTTGTACTGAGAGAAAAGTGTTGGAATGAACAACTGAATATGTAAACACTGGATTAGTAGGATTTGAAGAAAGAATCCAGAATCCAAAGAGAAATGGATAGATCGTGTGGAAAAGCAGAAGTAAAACTTGATGCATTTGATTGCAGGCCTGGATTTTTCCTCCAAGAAGGAAAGAAAGAGGAAATAGTCACTGAGCTATTTAAAAACACACTGAAAACTGTGCAATAACTTTTCACATAGGAAAAAGTTCTATAGGGTTGTGGACAAATTGGCTTATCTGTCCTAAGCATTTCTAATGCCAGTGGACCGGCTCTTCACCTGTTTTAGGGCACATGGTCCCGTTGACTTGGGAGCTGAAAGCCCATTTCTCCCAGTGAAGGGTCTGGCTGGAAGATGCTCATCCTCTGAGGGTTGTTTTCCTTACCAGCCTCTCAGAGCACAGCATGACCTATGCAAAACTTGGGCCCACTTCTGATTTTGGAGTAAGGCTGATTTCAGCTGAGGTGGGATCTCGATGGTTCTCTATGGCATGTCCCAACCTGCAGACAGGTCCATAGGTAGGCGGCCCATCAACTTAATGACTATTGAGCACTGCAAAGTGGCTTGCAAGAGCTGATGGTGACAACTGCCATGTTGGGTCATTGATAATTCATTTCATCACTTTGCCACTGGGCTTTGCAGTGGCTATTGCATCTGAGAGACATCGGTCCTTCGGAGGAATGCTGGCAGCTCTCAGGTGATGCATCAGCTAAATGGAGGAAGAACAAGCCCAGAAAAATTTGGCAGTGGCAAGCAGTTTAACTTAGGTGACTGCCGTATGTATTAATTGCCATGCAGGCACCAGGGCTGCAAACTGGTGTATCTTCAAGAAACACCATCTTGTGACTGATTTAAAGAAAGACAGTGGTTGTCATTATTTACCCTAAACCCCCATAACTCAGGTTATCACTGTGGAAGGCAGTAAACAGGATGCTTCCAGAAGGAGGACACACACTATCATAGCTTTTCAGATTCAGAACCATTAAGCTACATCTTGGGCATTTGCTTTAGTGCATCAGTGTGTCAGTGAGAGAACGCAGCTGCTGAGACAGATACAGATGTTAGACCTGATTGGGGAATTAGAGCTGGGCTTGATGGAAGCAAATGTGTTTTGGAACACCAACAAGTCCTCATTAAATAAGAAAAATGGAAAGAAGAATAAAGACGAAGTCAAAGTCAAATTCGAAGTCCAAGAAAAGGCAGAGAAAAATTAAAAAGAAGAAAAAAAGAAATAGAAAAAGGAAAAAGAAAAAAAAAAAGAAGGAAAAAAGGGGAGAAAAGGAAAGGAAGAAAGAAAAAGTGAAAATTAAAAGAAAATATAAATTAAAAGAAAAATAAAAAAATGAAAATGAGAATAAAAAGGAAAATAAAGAAAAAGGAGAAGAAGAAGCAGCAGCAAAGAAAAGAAATAAGAAAGCAGCTTTTAAAATAGCAGAAGGTGTCCAGGAAATTTCAAAAGACTTAAAAGAAGATACTGAATCAAACTCATGGGTTAAATTACACCTTCTGTCCAAAGCCCTGTTTGGAATGAATGCAGTTGTGTAGGGAGCAAACAAGGAATGAACATGGCACGCTAATAATAAACTGGGAGTACAAGAGGATCTCTGTCTAACAGTGATTTGTTAAAAACATTGGGTCTCAACCAAGGCGAGGCAGTGAGAAATGCTAGCAGCACTTTTGCAGCTTCTTGTATAACCCACTCTTCCTAGGCAAAGCAAAAAAGAGCATAAAAGATATAATAGTGCCAGGCTGCAATAAATGTGAAAGAATTTGGTGTCTGAAGGGACTGAAGCTCACACCTCACCCAATATGGAGATGCTGAGGCTTGGAAATGGCTGTGTTGGAAAGGTGATCCAGTTTTAAGTTGGCTCTGCTTTCTGGGTGGTGCAGTAAATTGTGCTGCCATGTGGCTGACACAGAAGTAGGAGGAATTGTTTGTCCTTTCTCCTCCATATTAGAGTGGACCATGGGAGGAATAAAGCTGGTAACTCCTGAGAAATTGTTATCTGTGTCAACCTGGACCTGTGGTTCAAGCCCAAGTGCTTCTTGGGTTATCCCAGTCATATATAACTAGCCAGAGGCAGCTGTACAAGAGCATCAGAAGTATTAAAGTAAATACAGCTGGGTCCATGCTGTGTTCTCTTTCTCCTGACACAGGCTTGGAGAGGGCAGATGGATACAAGCAAGGCCTGGCTAGGAGGATGTTCCAGGGTGCCGTGGGTGGTATCAGTCAGAAGAGGCTCTGCCTGGCCAGGTGTGGAGCCCAGGGCTGTTTGGAGGGCTGGTGCTCCCAGCGACCACTAGGCTGTGAGTCCTTCTACACCTCTATGCAAGCCCTTCCAGAGCTATTTCTGAGTCAGCCTGGGGTGGCTTGGTCTAAAACATTTCTGGCCTGCCAGACAAAAAATACATTCCTGGAGAAGATGAAATGTTTGACCCCCAGAGGCCCATCTAGGTGGCAGAGATCCACTGTGGTCTGGTCTACACAGAGCAGTGCAGAGCTAGGAAGTCTTCAGCGAGACCCAGCCATGTCAGCTCAGCAGTGCGTGGGGCTAATTGACCCTCTTAACCGTGGGAGCTAATTAGCCCTTGCTCACCCCTATCTAACACAGCCGTGGTGTAGGTGGGCCTGGAAAGAACTCATTCCTGGCAGCTTGGGCCTTTGAGTGGTGGCCACAGACCGTGACGAGTCGTCTCTGCTTTCCCCCGTCCAGTGGAGCTGAGCAGCAAGCCCAGGAGCGCTGCCAATCGTGTCAAGCTTTTGTGCTCCTAACTACACAATCAAGTCTAAAACAAAGATGAGTCCATTTCTTCCAGTACTTGTTTTAGCTGGAATTCAGCTCACAGTGCAAATCTGGAGTATGTGAAATAATATATGTGAAGTAAATTCCAAAGCTGGGAATTGCATGAAACCAAATATTAATTTATTTAATCAATAGAGATAGCAAGAGCTCAAAAGCTACGTGCAGAGATGAATGAAGACTAATGAGGTCTCATTTGGCAGCAATCACTAGTAATGTCATTGCTGTGGGAGGAAGGAGAGCACATCTTGCTGTCACTCACACAGGGATAAATCAGGAGGAGGTCTTTTGAAGCCTGTGGATTAATTTTGATTTATACTGGTGTGACTGAGGACACAATTTAGCTCTATGGGGTTGCAGAATGATAAATACAAGTCCAAAATGGGCCTCTGGATATGTGATTCTATTTTTTTTCCTTTCTGCAGCTGGATAGGTTGGAAATAGAGGAGGAGTCTTGGTTGTGTAAGAGTAAGTAACGTAATCTGAAGGAATTGTTTTCTGACAATTTCTTAGTTTTTAATTTTTCATGTCTACCTGTACCAAGACTGCACTCACCATAGCAGTATCTGATATTCTAGGCATGTAAAATTTTCAGTGTATTGTTCAAACACTTGAGCACACTAACTCACCTCCCTCCCCACTTCTTCCAGATTTGTCACCTTGCTGTAGACTAGAAGCAAACTTGGTGCTGAACATAACCCTTTGAATAGCACGGTCATACTTTAAATAGATGGGGTGGACTTAGGGATCTGTACTCATGTGTAGGTCCTTGGGGTATAAGGGATCCAAAAATAGGACACTTCATGGTTGGATTTAATGAGCTGTCCCTCTGCTCTTCTAGATCTGGAGCAACTTCTCTCTAGTCCACAGAATTAACCTATGGTCAAGCTGTGATAAGCAAGAAGATAGTCTGACCCTAGAGATTTGCAGAAAACCAAAACTGAAATGTCAGTTTTCAAGAGAAACGGGCTATTTAATTGGGCTGTGACTTCCAGCTGATATGATCACAGACAGAAGCATGATCACAAACTTCCTTTCTTTCCTAATCCTCACATGTCAATATAACCTTGCTTTGTCTTAACATTGTAGGAGTTTCTGGAAAGATCACTGCAGATTTTCTAACACTACCTCAATTACAGATGAGGATTGGTGCAGATCTCTTTGAAACAGGCAAATACATTGGCAGCCCCTTGAAACATAAGTTTTCCCAAACGAAGGTGACACTGGTCAAAAGCTCTTTGGAGCAGAAGTGAAATTAATGTGGATAAATTCACTGCCAGAAAGAAGGTAAAGGCACTTAGGGAAACTTCCCGTGTTTCACCATGGCCCACTCTGCCAGACATGCTCCTGGTATGTGTCTTACCTTCCCAACATAGAGAGGGTCCGTGCCTGTGTACTCCTCCAGAACAAAGAACTGGTTCCACACCCAGCTCCGCTTCATACGCTGATGCAGCTTGTCTGACAGGTTGTCTTCTTGCCCTTCAGGGAGGGGCCTGGCACTTCCTGACAGCACGGTTGTGGTAAGGTCCATCAATCCCCAAAAATACAAGGAGACACCAAGTCCAAGCAAGTTCTTTGCATTGCTCATTCTACCTGAAGTCCACATCCGTAACTAGGGCTGACTTAAAAGTCAAGACACAGGATCTTAGGTCCCTTGAGAAGAAAGCAGGTCCTGCGTGTAGTCCTTTGAAATATCCAAGGCAGATCCTGGATCTGAGAATGGCAGTCTCCTGTAAAGTTAAAGGAAATTCATGGGAGGTCTTTTTTTTTCCCCAAGGTAAAAGAGTTTTCTCAATAGGCAAATATGCTATAAAATATTTAATCTTCTCTATAAAAATATAATATGGGGATGCACACCTTCTGAAACTAGGAATGCTGTTACCATAAAAACTGCAGAACTGGAGCCTTAGATACAAGAATTGTCAGGGTTTAGTCAATAAGTAAGAGCTGTAGTGTTGCTTTATGATATTGATTGGCATGAGTTAAGTGCAGAGTCTTTACAAATATTTATGTCCAGAAGTCCTTAGAGAATATTTAAAAACAGTTCACTCTGAAAAATTATAACAGCTAGTGAACACTTTTTGGCAACCACCTTTTCTGTTTGGAAACTATGTCACCATCATTTCACACATGCACACACACCTACATAAATACATCTACAGAAATAAATATTATTGCTATATTGCAAACCTTGAATATAATTTCTAGCAGCTCCAAGTTATTTCTAATTTTAATTATTCTTTCAAACTCTCCGTTGCTTGAATTCAGGTTTCAAACTCTGCTGCCTCCTCTCTGAGGAGCAGGTTGTGGCTACAAATGCGACACTTCTAGACTTTGATTGTCAGTTAATCATTTTATAACCCACAGAAGGCCTCACAGTGCTGACGGTCACATGCTATTGTGTGATATGTCCAAGCAAGTCAAGCTAACACATTATTTCCTCCATAAGTCTGGAAAACCCATTTAGGCAGAGGAATGCTGACCTCTATCAGAGGACACTTTCTCATCAGTCTGGGATCTTCTGTCGTTATGAAGTCAGTTGACTTGGGGAGCTCTCTCCAGACTATGGATTGTAGCAAACCTTCACCATTTTGCTGAGTTTAGTGATGTGGTGCTGCATTCACAGTACTCTGTCAAAACACTCTGTACATCCTCCATGGGCCTAGTATTTTTGCTGTTCTATTTAAGAACTCTTCTTTCTCTTTTCAGGAGAAACAGACTCATTAGGAAAGGCATATGGGGCTCTGAGGCTTAAGCAAGTAGTTCACACTTCATTTTACTGCTGTGCTATACTCAAGTCTTTATTTAGACTTAATTAATTGTTTTATCCTGTGGAAATAAAATGTAGCAGGAGATGTCTGTCAAAAATTGCTAATTGAAATTCTTGAAAGATTTCAAAATCCTAAAAAATATTTTAAGGAGTTGCATGACATTATTTTGAAATGAAGACTGAGACAATGCAGTGTTTTCAACAGAGAAGAAAAGAGTGTTTCAAAATTGCCCAGCATCCAAGCTGGTACAACTGGAGGACTGGGTACACTTAGAAATCTAGTCAAACAGAAATTCAGAATTTAATCCAAAAGCTGGCTGAAATCTGAAAAAGACAGCTTAAGGCTGGAATAGATGTCCACAGGGGAAGTAAGGACAAAATAGCTCTCTCTCTTAGACTAATTTCTACACAAAATAATGTTTCTGAGTATAAAGCCCAGAAGGAATATGACCACACAGTGCTGCTGGTCTATACAGTTGTGAAGTGCAGCAAACAGGTCCTTTACCCTGACAAGTTTACAACTTAAGGCTCAATAGATTCAACAAAGGACAAACTGTAAGCACAGAACATGGTAAATCCCTTCTGAGCAGAGCAATGTACAGAATTGCTGGTTGTTTAGACATTGGCTGTGTAATGTGCTAGGGCTTATTGTCTGCAAAGCCAAAGAATGGGGATTTATCTAAGCAGCATAAGCCCAGAAGGACCACAGTAATCTTTGCATGAGGGACAAGGCTCAGCTTGCTGGATACCCACAGTCAAAGGAGTCCAGGAGCTGTGTGTGCAGTGCTTGCCTCTCTCTGTCCCATGAGTCCTTAAATCCCACTAGCCAATGTACATTTACACTGGGCAAAGAACATTGAAGTCCTCCTCTCACAAGGTACATCCACCTTGCTCTAGGCATAAGCCAGCAATATGCTCTTGCAGCCCAGAAGGCCAACTGTATCCTGGGCTGCATCAAAAGAAGCGTGGCCAGCAGTGAAACACTGAAACAGGTTGCCCAGAGAGGTGGTAGATGCCCCGTCCCTGGAAACACTCAAGGTCAGGTTGGATGGGACTCGAAGCAACCTGATGTAGTTGAAGATGTCCCTGCACTACAGTTAAGGTCATGGATGACTGAGTCTTTCAGAGGATTCATGCAGATGGCTTCTTCACCAGCTGAGCACGATGTATAAGTATGGGGTCACATAGATTGTAGGCATGACAGTTCATTAGGATGATAGCCATATGCTTTGACTGTGCTAGCTTGGTGGGATCTCTAACCTCAAGTGGACCTTAGTGTTTTTTGCCACAGATGGATGACACTGGCTTTGAGGCAGAGTCTGTTCTGCCTCAGACTGGGTAGCTCCTTGCAGGGAGATGAGGTGGACCAGTCATACAGAAAGGCACTTGTTGGCATGGTTGGGTGAGGCAGAACTGAATCTTTAATGCCCTCTTAATGCAAGTTGCTTCTTGGAGCCCTCCAAAATGGTTTCTTAAGGACATCTGCAAAGATGGAATTGATAAGCCTCTGTGTGTCATATGAAATATATTGCAGAAACATATTTCATTGCTCAGCATGGGGGTGTGCAAAGGATTTGAAAGCAGTAAAGTGAGGGAAACTTTGTCTTCCTTGCTGTGGGATTTCTGCAGAGGGTATTTTATTTTTCAAGAACAATTTAAATGCTTCAGAACCCGGTTCGTTACCCACAGTTGAGTACCCCATTGTAATAGTCTTAGCTACATCTGTGCACTTTAGACTCCTGACCCAAAGTGAATGCCTTTCTTGCCCCAGCTTTTGTGACGAGTATTTGATTACCAGCTCAGTTATTTAGGTTACTGTCTTTGTTCTTGCCTTGTTCTTTTTCTTGTCACTCAACAGTTTCAAACATGGCTTTTGGCTTCATAAAGACCCATGAAGATCTGATTGAACTCTGTGCAACTGGTAGTCTGTGCATGGTACAAAGGAACTACCTAATTGTTCTACACAGAAGAGTCACAATAATGCACTTTCCAACATTGCAAATACAAATTTCTCTTTTAGCCCATATTATGAATTAAAGCAGGCACATTTCAAGTGTGAGCTACTCTTCATGCTCCAATTGCAAAGACCCCTCCCAACACATATTTGTACTATAATTAAACTATTCTTAATTGAATATCTAAATCTTGGCAAAGATTAAAAGAAAAGAGGAATATGTGCCAGAACCCACTTCTAGCATTTCTTGCAAGTGACCCATTTATCTTGTTAATTCTGAAGAGAACAGCACTTCCAAAGAATAAAAATATTAATACTTTGGATGACGATATGGTCATCCAGAGAGTTCCACTGGGATTGAAATGTTTTGTGCTCAATACACATTTACATAAACACCAAGGATTTTATAGTCAAGAAGCTCAGACTTGAAAAGATTTATACATACACTTAGTGTATTTGTCATGTTGAGCAACTCGTCTGCCAGAAAGTCAGTGGAGTATTTGCATTCATAAAATTAATTACATGCTTACATCTTTTATGCCTGGTCCTTCCAAAGGATTTTTGCTGTGTAGATCCAGCACTCGTGTAGAATACTACAGACCTTAGTGGATCCCATGCAGGCACATAGCCTGAGCAGAAGCAATTAAATTGCAGGAGACATATTATATTGTAAAAGTGGGGAAGAAAGGCAATCCCTTTTAAACTTCTTCCTCCACCTTCTCTGCACATAAATACACAAATACATGTGATATTTCTAAGATATTATGTGTAAATGTTTCTTAGCAGCACGTACACCACACTAGGAATATGTTAATGGAAAATTATTTCTGTGTTTAATGACATATTTAAAGAGTTTTCCCCCACTGTTTTGCCAAAAGAAACCAAACAACTCAGTAATGAACATCGTAGGAAGAAATTAAATTTGAGTGAAATGAATTTTCCAAGTGAGTTTTTTACTTTGTTCCTTGAATTTCTTGTGATATTTTAAACCCAAGGTGGGGGCTGTGAGCACTGCACATTTTTTTACCCCCCACTAAATGGACTATTCTTTTATGTTTTCACAGATTACTTCTCAGGTTTCCCATACCCTTAGTTGCTCACAGCTTTGTCATAAAATGCCTTTGCAATAACCCCACAGGAGCATCAGTCCTGTAAGGAAGTGTAGGCTGTGTTCTGCATGAAGCAGACCACCCACAATAGGTGCCTAACAGCAGCCTCCAGGGATGGAGGCTCTGCCAAGCCAGGATCTAAAATCTCTTCAGCAATTTCTGCAATCTTTGTCTCACTTTAGAAATCCTAATGCTTGCAGTACCTAAGTTACCTTGCAGTACCTCTAAACAGGCTGTCTGGTTACAGTCCTAAATGTTTTTGTACTGCTTCCAGAACTTCATATGTTTTATCTCTGGCCCAGGCCAGTCCTGCTGTTACTGGTACCCATTGTTACACTCACCGGGCAGGTTTAAATAAAAAGGAAAAATGCAAAGGCATTTGTTACTGTTCTTGAAAACAGACTGGGCCTGAACATGTATTTTTATTTTTACTTCTTTTTATGGAGATCTTCATAAATACAATGAAACTTGACAATGGAGCATATGGAGCATAAACTTTAACTCAGAATACAATCCATTGTCATAAAATTACATCTACAGACCAGTCAACAACGTCTCCTGGGACACATCAGTGAACTCATTTCACTGGAGAGCTGAAGCCCTTCAAAGCTACGGAGTGCCTGCAGAGCAAAACATCCCACAGAACGACAGGGGGAGTCCCATCCCATAAATCCCAGCCCTATTGTTATGGACACATAAAAACCATCAAAAGAATGAAACACACACACACGTAATCACAAAGTAAACAGTTCCAAATAAAATGGTACTGATAACTCGCATCAGGGGAGGATCTGGTCCTCAGCCTTTAATCAGTGTGAGGTACTGTAAACACTGTTGTCAAAGATCAGGACAGAAGTACGAGAGGGCTTCAGAAGCTCCTTGCTGGTCTAACTGTGCTGAAGTCACCCTCAATGGCAACTGAGGCACTGCAAATATGTTGGAAAATCCAAATAAATGCCAGAGAAAACAACCCCACTTCAATCAAGGATGTGCAAAAATGTGTAACACGTATGAAATCATACTAATTCAGCATTCTATGATTCATTATTAAGGAAAAATTCCTTTTAGTTCTTACAGTCTTCTGACTACTTTTGCCATGCACAAGTGACTCTGAATTGTGACTTGATGTTCATGTGAACTGTGATAACCCTTTCAAGCACGTATCTTTTTCTAAAAACATGAAGTGCCTCCTCTCCCATACAGTGTAACCTTCCTTGCCTGCTTTGCAGCTGTACCAGGAGCCTTTGCTCAGACCCATCTCAAGGCTTCTAAGCAGTGTAGGCAAAATCTGTAGTTTCCTGCCAAGAATGAGAGGGCTGGATGGGGTGAAATTTCCTATGCTATAAAAAGGGAAGAAAGAGGAGCATGGGTCAGGTGTGGGGTGAAGCACTGGTGCCTGTCAGAGCCAGGGTTTCTGTGAAGACAATGAGAAGGTGAGATGGTGAATAGTGCTGTGACCACCTAAGTTCTGCAAGCTGAGAAGCCAGGAGGGATCAAGCTCAGGGATGCAGCCTGCTGCCCTAGGCAGGACCTACTCACAACTGTTATAATCCTCTTTGAGAAAACTGCACTAATGCCTTCCCTCTAATCCTCACTTGCTTCTTCCTGCCCATGTCCCTCCCCTCTTCCAGGTCCTGAGCAGATGCCTTGCCTGATCTGCCATTCCCCTGCAATGGAATGTTGCACACCTAGAATGTATTTTGAACCTGAGATGTCCCTGTCTGTGCCTTGGTAGCAAATCATGGCTACCATGGTGACTATGGTAGCAAATCACGTTCTTTAGCTACTAAATACTGCCTTTTGGGCATGCTAATCTCCAGAATATGGCATATTTCCATGTAGCAGTGAAAACTAGACTCTTTCTTATCTCAAGGCTGCTGGATGATAAAGCTCTCTGATAGCCCCTAAATGCCAAAGATAGAAAAAGTGTTATCTCTTATCTAGAGACAGAAATGAGAAGCAGCTGTCTGCCTGGAGGAGACAGAGGTAACACTTCTTCCCATGCATGAAGATCAGAAATAATGATAGTTAAGGGCCTATGTGCTGTCACTGGTGAAGACAACTTCCCAGTTTCATTATGACTCTGTTCCTGGTTAACCTGACATTTCACACAACATTTTAACCTCTTAGAAATGGACCCAAAACAACCCACTTCCAAAAACAGCTGTTGAAGGCAAATTAGTGAATGGGTAATTTCTTCTTCCAACCAGAAAAAGATATTTGGCCATCTCTCATAATAGTTCTATGCACCCACTGGCACACAGTGGTTTTCTGGTTAAAATTGTGTCTGTATTCATACACAGGATTGTCTTTAACCTACAAAATAGCTAGTTCATATTTCTTGAGCCTGACATTGATTCAGCTGTACAACATCGGTGCCTGTACATTGTCTTGAGCTCACTGATTGCCTTGTCTGAGCATGAAGACGTGCTCAGGACCAACAGGATGAACATTTTCAAGCCAACTTCAAGTTGCTGTCTATGAAATCAAACCAGCAAAAAAAGAAGTCTTACAGCTTCTTTCTCTATCTGAACTGTTAAGAGTCTACCTTATTCTTATCACCTAGCTTCAAAGTGTTTCTAGAAATACAGAATATGAGTGCCCAGCCTTCACAGGACACTTTCAAGCTGAAAGAATAAAGTAAGAAGGAATAAAGACGTGCTGACCTCATTTGTCCCAGAACTGTTCTAACACAGTAAGAATAAGGTTTGTTTGCATGCCAGCCTCTAGACAAGATTTTGGTCTTCAAACTCAATTGTTGCAGTCTCTGCAGGGAGTGTATTGTCCTCTATAAATGTGACATGCACTAACAATACCCCTCATGAAGAGGACTCCATTATCTATTTTCCAGCTTCTTCATAATCCACTGCTGGGACATGTTCCCAGTTTTCCCATCCCCCTCCCATTTCTAGATGAAGCAGTTCCTCTGTTTGGATTACTTAATGGCTAAGAACAACTAGCATTTACTAGACTATAAAAGATTTCTTGGGCTTCATCTTACTGGCAAACTCTTGGCTTGGCAGTTTGTTAAAGGTGACTCTTCCAGAGGAGACTCCAAAACCCAGTGCTCCATCTGTCTTAGTATTCAATACATAATGGTGATGCAATAGCAGCTTTTGTAAGAGCTGAGGTCTTCTTTGCCAAAATTCCTGTTCTTCCATTATCTGCTGTGAGCCATCTGGTTGCTGTCCCTCTTCACAGGAGAGGATCTTTTGAGTCTAATTTCCCAAGAAAATGAGTTTATGCAGTGATACCATTGCACTGATATTCCATTAACACTGTGAAAGACAGAGATCCCAAGGATTACTGTATTTCTATCTGCTCCCTGGGAATTAGCAGGTACAGTAGAGAGACCAGATTACTGGTCCTCACTGAGGAAAGGATGGGCAGTTACACAATCTCCTTAGCCACGTGATCATCAGCCATATGAATCCAGAGTAGTAACTGAGGTGTTTTAGCTGGTATGCTAAGGGAGCTGGAAGGAGCTGGAATTATTGAGTGCATGAAGGGTTATGGAGAAAAGACATAAACATAATAAACCAGGCTTTGTAGTTCTGCTCTTTGCTTGTTTGTTAATAGCCTTACAGAAAATTTTTATCCATATATAAGTCCCAGAGACCACCCCACTGCTGAAAGCCTTCTTAGTGATCCAGTGGTGCACACCAGTGCAAACTCTGAGTATGGACCTGAGAGTAAGGTATGGCTTCCACTCACTGTTCTTCACTAGTGGTCACCAGCAGGTCATCTGGGGCCTGTTTAATATCTAAGCATACCTTCTCTTTATGTAGGGAGACATCAGTCAGTGACCCTGACCACAGCACATAAACACAGGAAGACCTTACTGACAGCAACTGCATGGGACATCAGCACCCATTTCTCACACTGTCGGTAGCCACTTCACGTAAACCCTCAAATATTTTGAAGATCCTTTAATTCTCAAGAATTCAGGCAGAGAGTTGCAAATATGCAACCAAAAGGAGCAAGGAAATGCAGAAAATGCAGGAGGGCTTAAAGGAAAGCAAAATAAAATACGTTGCATAAGAACTCAGATGGGATTGCAGCTTTGTTGCTAGCCCATCTGTGTGTGCATTGCAGCAAAAGATTTGTATTATGTACCTGCCAAACCATTCTTTCTTACTTGTGGTTCTATATTTTTATTAGCAAGTTCTGCACTCTACCTTCTTGAGCTATCAGGAGAGCCCCCTGAAACCAGATCTAAACTCTGCTCTAATGCTGAGATTCTTGCCTTTGGAAATTGCCAATAAGTGGCATTTCCAAATAGCTAAACTCCCCCTCAGTGTGCTTTGGAGGTGATAGTTCAGAAATGAAGGAAATTCTGACACAAGGAACTTGACATCAGAATAGCTGTGATTAACAGCAGCAAAGAGGATTATACCAATAAGCTGGAACAATGGCACTTCCCATGTGGAAACAGAGTGGGCTTCTAGTCTGACACAAGTGAAATCCTAACCAGAGAAGGTGTAAGAAAATGAGAAAAAGTGGTATTTTTCTGAGATATTGAGCTATAGATTTCTGGGAAAATGTATGAAACGTGAAAGGGGTGTGCATGCAAACTTAAATAATTTGCCTGAAAGACAGTTGCTCAAGGAAAGTTTACTTCCAGGCTTAAAAACCCAGCCTCAATGTTAATTTTGTTTCTTTCTCTTTGTGGGAGCAATTTTAGTAATTAAATGTTTTGAAGATTCAAAGAGAGAAAGGAGAAGTGGAAAATAAACAACAATGGGAATAAGTACCAGTGCTCAGCATTGAGGTCAATGTGATACTGCCTGATATATAATCTTTAGTTAATCATAAAAAATCAGACTCTCCTACTGTGAGATGCTGGAAATGGTGACAATTCCTTGCTGACCCTTGTGATTGGTTTATGCGCTGAAGCATGAGTTTTGATGTCTTCCTTTTGACTCATGAATCATTTTGTCTCTTCAAAAAAATCCAGCAGTATAAATATCACCTTCAATTTCTCCCAGATTTTTAACCTTTTAATATATCTTCCCTTTTTAAATTTGGGTGAAGCATGGAGAAATAGGATGGATTCATTTTACTTCATCAACGTAGCTTGACCGCAGCCAAAAGCCTGATCTAGTGCCCAGTGAAAATTGATGGGGTATTTAGATATTACCTTCTGTCTTCTCTCAAGCTGTATAACTGACATTTTTTAAATGTCTTGCCAAGTTAATCAGTTCACACAGAATTTACCCTCAAGTACTTCAGAAACCAGCTAAAGCAATAGTCAAAACATTAGTGATTATCTTAATGAGGTTATAGAATATGACTGAGTTCCTAGAGGACTGGCAGAGGAAAACCATTATACCTATATTTAAAGGGAGAGGGAGCTGTGGGGAAGAGGAACCAGTGAATTATAGAGCCTTCATTCCAACTTCAATACGTGGAAAGTTACTGAAACAACCAATTTTTCAACATCTAGTGGATAAAGAGGTGCTAAGGAAGAGCCAACATGGATTTGTGAAGAATAAGTTGACAACAAAAGAGCCTGATTTTCCTCTCTTTGGTAAAATAACTGGTAAGAAAAATGCAACACATCTTGACCTTTGTAAAATGTTTCACACAACTCCACAACTCGCTGTCGAAGGCAACAGAAGGTAATGGTGAAATGAGAGTAAGACAGACTGGAAGACAGCTCAAAGACCCACTGTCAGTAGCTCAGTGTCAAACTGGGAGTCAAGATCAAGTGGCCCTCGGGGTTTTGCTTCATGACCAGTACTATCTGATGTTTGTGCTAACATTTGGATGAGGCAGTGCAGTTATAAAATGTGAGGATGACATCAGGCTGGGAGATGTTGTGAGCACTTGGACAGACGGGGTTAGAATTAAAAATTATCTTGATGAATTGGATAAATGGTAGGAAATCAATACCATAATATTCAATAAGGACAAGTGGAAAGCACAGGCGTTGGAACAGCAAAATCAAATGTCCAGGCATGGAGAGTTGAGTAACGGCCTAGGACTCAGCACTGCAGGAAAGAAGCTGAGCACAAACTGAACAGAAGTTAACACTTTGATGCATGGGTTGTTGCCACTCTATGATGTGTGAACAGGACGTTGGGCAAGTTGCTCATGTTGTATGTGAAGCACTTTTACTGGTATCCTGAACACAGGAAAGCAGTGCATCACACCTTAAAGGAGATATGGACAGACTTCCACACTGATGCCGGGAAGAGGGTAAAAAACTTGAGGAGAGGTCTGGAAAAACAGGACTTGTGAAAAGATTAAAAAATTGTATTTGCTGTGTCTGGAAAAATGAGATTTGGGGAGGGTATAAAAGCAGAATTTGAAAAAGTATCATACATACCAACAGGTATAATAGGAAGAGTGGTGATGTACTACTTAGTTTCCTGGGACAGGTGAAAGTGCAATAAACTTAATAGAGAGCAAGAGGAATTTAGGTTACAAGCAAATTGAACCCCTAAGGATAAGGTGGATGAAGCATTGGAACAGATGACTGATAGAAACTATGAAATCTCATTTTTTTTAGCTTTTTGAAAGGGCTTGAGAGTAGTCTATTGGAAGTTGTTTAGGTGACCTCTGATCTTGTATCAGAAGCAAAAGACAGAAGGAATTTAGAAAAATGTTACATTTCTATCACCTTGAAAGCATACAAAATCACATCTTACAATGTAAAACAAAATTTGAGTGCTCATTATGTCTTGTCTTCCTCTATCATTTCTTTGGGTCTTTAGTCTTTCCACCTCTTCTCCTCCTCTTCTGTTTGGCTGAATCCACACATGCTCTGAATTGCTTCTACTGTGTAAGTACTCAAATAAACCAGATAGTTTTACTAAGGGGTAGAGAGAAACCTTATCAGGCATAGATAATAATTTTAAGCTTGTGTGAACATACCAAATGAACCCTAGAAAGATCAATGCTTCTCATGGTAATTAGGAAAAATCATGAAGAAAAAAACCTCATGCTTTTCTTGACCATCCTAAGAAACTGATGTTTCCAGGAAAGAGATGATCAGAAGGTGCTTGGCTGTGATTGCCATACTGTGGGGCTAACTGGGAATACAGCATTCATTCCAGCTGTGCTTTGGTTGCCCTTGTGGGTCCCCACTTCTATAACAGCAATGATTTCATGACAGGTAAATCGGATTCAGACACTTGTATGCTTAAGTGGTGTTTTTTCAGATTATCCCTTCGAGCAGGAGGTTGTACCCTTGATCTCAGCATAAGGACTTCTGTGGTGCAAACTACTCTGTAACCTCCCTAACCACACTGAACCATCACCTTACTTCATAAAATGATCATCATACGATGTTCTATTGATTCAGGAGGGGCTTCTATTTCTGCATGTGCTAATTGATACTTTATTAAAGTCTAAGTTAGCATACAAAAGTGCTAAGTAGGCCAAACTCCCTGCAGCTTTCTAAAAGACCATTATTCCCCGTGACCTTTCAAATCCCTATCCGAGAGGATAAGGACTACCTACCCACTTTCCTCATTGATTCCTGCCTCAGAGTATAGGTTCACAGTCTATGTATCCAAGCAAAAATAATTAACTGACCCTTCCTATTAAGTACAACATATTTTCAATAAAGCAAATTTTGAACCCTGGTGCCTCCATCATGGCTTGCTGTACCTCATGGGGCACAGCAAGACTCCTCTTTGCATTAATCACTTAGGATATAAAGAGGCCCTTGCTATTTCTGCCTTTTAAAAATTGATCGACACTTACTGTGAGAGTAGAAATATTCTTTTCCATGCCCTATAAACACACTTTTCTGTTTACCTAAATCTACTTAAAGCTGGCATTGATTCTCTCACTGCTGGCCTATGCAGCCTTACAGCAATGCTCTACATTATTGCATCTCATCTTGGACTTGCCACGTTTCGATGTGAAACAAAGAGTTTCAATGTGCATGAGACCAAATTTTCCCCAAAAAGCTTCTGGCCTAGTCTCTAGTTTTGTAGAGGTTTTGCACGGGGCAAATCTTACTCCCTTTGCTTACTTGTGCCTTCCAGTGGACTTTAGTAAGAATATTCAGGTGAACAGAGCCATGGAGATGTGACCTGCAGCTCTGCAGAGGTACATAAAAGGCACATAAAAGAGTTACAACGTCCAACGATATACTTGGTAGGCAGAAATGTAGCTTTGGCATTCAGATGGCAGAGTTAAATGCCTATAGCATACCACTCGTGCCCATTAGCCTATTAATTGTCTCATTAGCAGCGATGAATAACTGCAGGCACAAAACATGTCTGAAGAAACTAAAATTTTATTCAGATACCAGTTATATTACTGTGACATTCCCTGGGATTGAGGTGCAATATAAATTCATAGTATTACCTGTCAAAAATCTATCACCTCTTCTCCAGCCACTAGAATATCTTTCCTTCAAGAAATATTTTTCCTGCCAATCACATGATAATAAGCAAAACACAGCTTAAATGAAATTTTCTACTTTTGAATGTCAGAATGATCTCCACTTGCATAATACAAGGGGACTGGGTTTCTTAATCAGTATTTCACTCCTGTAAAATAAAATAGTGTAATATAATGTAATATAATATACTATAAAGTGATATAATGCAATATAATATGACATGTATGGAAAGCACAGTGTCCATTTTCTCTACAAGATATGCTGTGCTCATGAATATGCATCATTTGATAACACCAGGAAGGGCAAGCCCAACACTTGCAGCTCACAGCCATAACTACTACGATCACTCTAAGGTAAGGGGGAGTAGAAGCCACCTTTTAAGTCCACAGTTTGAGATGCACTGATGAAGTGATCAGATTTAATCAAAGCCAGTTGCTGCTAATTTCTACTTAAATATTGAAGGTAGAGTAATAAATCACTGAATGTGACTGACTCGGGAAGCCCCAGCAAACAGCTGCATTTTCAGGAGGATTTGTATAGGGAAGTGGTGTCTTGCAGAACTCATGTAGTGAAAGTACTGCAGGTCACTGGAGGGACATGGAGATGTGGAGGGCTGGGCTGTCCTGGTTCTGCACAGAAGCAGCCTCAAGCACTGCTGGCCAAGGCTGGAACAAGGTCTTCCTCTTATCCTGCTGTTTGTCCACTACAGCAGCTCTGCCTGTCTGCATCTCCAACCTGGGATGTTGGACCCCCACTTTGAGAAGCACCTACAAATGGCTATGGGCAATCTGTGGGTGTCTGGGTTACACCCTCCTCCAGCCTTTTTAAAATGGAGATGAAAAACCCTCCTGTGGTTTCCCTGGACAGAAGCTGAGCACCCTGAGGAGTTTGTACACTTACAGTTCGGGCAGAGAAATGTCAAGAAGCTGCCCAAGGGCAGTGGGTCCCTACTCGCTCTGGCCCAGGTAGGTCTCACAGCCCCCCTGTGATAGTGCCATCCCACCACGTGGGGGACGTAGCTGGCTGGGAGGCTGGAGGGATGGCCCCAACGGAGCAGCAAAATAATCCCTGCTCCTTGTGCTGTGTCACACATGGGAGGAGGAAAGCAAGAACTTCCCTGTGCACAGGAGTGGGACTACTCTGTTTGTGGAGGGTTTTAACAAGCATTCACCCGTCTCTGCAGACTCTTAAAAACCGTGGGAGTTTTTCTTTAATGATAATCCCCACACACCATTAATTTCAGAGGGTGGACTCTGGAGCAGTAGCTCCCAGTCATTTTGCTACGAAGAAAAAACGAATAAAGTAGAAAAATGTGAACAGTGAATTGGAAATTGGTATGTCAAGGACAATAAAACTTTTGATTTCTGGTTTAATATTCATTCGGTATTTCAAGAAAAGCTGTAGTGTCTGTCCAACGTTATTAATTAGCACCAGCTTCATTCACTGTAACTCTTCCTTCTCTTCAAAGAAACACATATATTGTTATCTATTCCCCATTTTGTTCTCCCACAAGGTGCATTTCAAAACAACATGTGCTGTTCCTGATGCAAGACCATATCAACCTGATTATATCGTACATAATAAGCTACACCCTAACACACAGCACTGCATGGGTACTTATTTAGAAGGACACCTTTGATGTGCAAACTAAAGGAATCTTTAAATTCTACTGAAATAAAAGTGAAATTCTGTGTCACTATAATCAATCTTGATCCATTGTAGGAGTCTGGGCTCTGCACAAGTGCCATTCTAATCCACTTCTGAACATAAGCTCCCAACTAGACAGTCAAGATGTGCAGATTAGCTCTTTCAACAGGAATTTTCTGAAAGCACAAATAGAAACGTGTGTGCCCAATGCCTATTTTACAACTCAGCTTTTCAATTAAAAGAGCACTACAACTTGTTTCAGAATAACGTGCCTGTGTCACTGTCACTCTGAAGTAACGCACCGGTTTGAACTCACAGCCTCCTTGAAGAGACTTTGAGAAACAAATAAGGGAATTGTTCCTGAGCCTTTTATATGGATACCGATGACTGCAACAGACAGCTCTGTAATATTTCTGAAGAACCATTTCAGACAGCTTGTCCACATCTTAGAGAACACATCATATTCATTTGTTTCTTGCCAACATAAAAACACAATGCTTTCTAACTATTTCCTGTTTTCAAGGAAAACAGGATCCACTGCATCCAGCAAGCATTCAGCCACTGCATTCAGCAAGAAGCAAGATAGAAAATATACTTTATGCCCCTGAGAAAAAAAAGACAGCGTTCCAACATACCTTTCACTATGTTTGCACTTCTCTGTTCTCCTGTCATTTGCTACAGCAGCTCAGTTTACACACTGCCTTTCTCTTCAGTGCTGCTGGGCAGTGTGTGCAACAGGTGCTTCAACAGCTCTCTCCTCTTTTGAACACAACCTGCTCTCAAGGAAAGTTTTGTTTGTACTGTGGTATGTGGTAACTTCCAGGAAAAGAAAATCAAATCAAAAAAGAGACATCAACCCAAGCTGATCAGAGCACTCTTAGTTTGGTGATCAAGCCTCATGTGCCAGTGTGTCAGTGCGTCCAGTAACCCATGGAGTCAGTATACAGACGCCATTCACTAGGAAAGATGCTGGGAGAACACAAGCTACAGGGGTGGATGGTGGGAACAATAGCAAACATTTCACGTTGAGGTGGTTGGGAATGAATAATGCATGTGTTGGGGAAACAGCTACCCCATTCTGGTGTGGAGGGGGTGGAAAGAGTGGGCGTGGGAGGTACTTTCCTGATCCAGTTAGCATTTCTAATTAATGTCATCATCTGCACAGACCCAGAAGACACTGTTTGATGAGAAAACAATGTGGTTTTATTTATCTGAGGGGGAACCAGCTACCATTCTACGGACCCACAAAAAAAAGCAACTAGGATGCAAAAATAGTACTTCATGTAGGCAGGCAGGCAGACGTACACAAATGAAAGCAAAGGACCAAGATAAATGTGAGCAGGCTACATGTTCTTTTGATCTGGTATTGTTTAGATATGCTATATAAATGAGTGTTTCATCTCAGCTGAACCACCCTTTCAAATTATTGTTAATTAAGCAATAATCCCTGAGAAATCTGTCATTACCAACAGTTAGGAACTGGTTTATTATGTTTGCCTCAGGCTATTAATGCTCAAACACAATGGCCACTAATTGCAATAAGAACTAATTTCCCTGGAACTGCACATGGACTTTCTAACTATCTTGCAGCATATTTTTTTTTGTTTTTAAAATTTACTTTTTAATTTGTCTAACTAGAGCATTGGTCAGTCAGAAGAACTATTCTCTAATCACCCTGCACAGAAATCACCGTTAACAGAAAGAAAGCTGATGATTTTTGTTAGCTTTGTAAATGATGAAATTTTGGTTGCAGACAACAACAACAGCAGAGGTTATAATCCCTATAAACAAGGCATCAGCTCTAAATCCAGCAAAGCTAGCAAAAGCGTTTTCAATCAATGCAATGAGCTTAGGATCAGTCCTGACAGTTTCTTTAAAAACAAGGCTGGGGGGAGGCAGTCTGTTTTTTTCTAAGTTTATATTGCGACTCTCCTTCTGTAACATATTATTAATGCAATGAGAAATAATTGCTGGGATGTCAATGACCAAACTTTGACATTTATTCCTGTCAGCTGTTTTCAGTGTAGATGAGTTAGGTGGCCATAAGGGTTATTATTAAGTATTGTTAAAGGGATAAATTGAAAAAATTAATCCAGAAGCAGGGGGAAAAAAAAGCTACCTGGAATTTGAACTTATTTGCACCACAAACGCTTTTCCCCTTGGTTCAGGAGCAGAGTATAAGGAAAAAGCCTTAAAGAATAGCTGCCATTGTCATTGCATTTTAAAGGCATCCACATGACAATTTAAAAAGAACTGCCATTTCAGCTGTTTCTTAAATAACCTCTTTCTTCCTCCATAATCACGTAATATATTTCTTTCACCTTTTGACTAGCACTTTGGTTTTTTTAATAAACTTACACACTCATTTTGTGCAGGAAATTATATTTTAAAATGCTTCTCTTAGTGTTTCATCCTAACAGTTCAATTTGGGTCGAATTAATGTTGAATCCTGATTTGAAGAAATAGAATTAGAGGAAGAGACAAAGAGAAAGAGAAAAAAAAAGAAGTTTAGCTTGTACCTCAACTCCAAAACACACTTATCTTCAATTTGCATTTCCAAATCAATCTTACAGTAACCTTTATCTGTAATAGTAGAATTATTCTGATACTTGTAAAACACATACAGCAGCAGTGTAGTTATCTACCAGACTAGATAGTCAAAAGAGTTTCCTCCCCCTCTCTTCACCAGTGCAGTTTGTTTTCAAACCTTCAGTGCCAGTTCTCTCTTGATAGTTTTTATTCTTTTCATTTTATTTTTTTTAAGGTCCTCATCTCTCTTTTTTCCCCATTAAGATGCGAATGGGCTGGTACCTCACCCAGTACATGCCTGAATAGACTTGCAGAAAAGCAGGGTCTCCCTTTGTCTGGGCCCGTATGGCTGTATGTCATTCCGCACCGATAGGCAAGGGCTCCTCTCTCTGTGGGAGATTTCCAATAATTGCCAGAACAAATTAAACTGGGGCTTATCTGTTCCTCTCTCTTTTCAGTTTGAAAATGGAGGAACAAGACCAATTTGAACTGGTGACAATGCAGCGTAGAAATAGATTGGATACAGCTCGTGTGAAGTCCTGTTGCAAAGGGCAGCAGCAGGACACCGCTTTGAGCTGATGTTGTGCTACATGAATTTGGCCGATCCTTCTTATCTGACAAGGAATGGAAAATGAGTGGGAGGTTAAGAGGAGTCCATCTCGTCACCACTGTCACAGGTGGAGACGAATAATGGCCTATTTCTGATCATACTGGAGTAGACTGGGCAGCCCAGGAAAGCAGAGTGGACTGCAGTGTGTAAAAAGGACAGACATGGCCTATTTTGAAACACAGAAATAAAGTGTACAATGAATTTTGGGTATTCCCCCCACACATACACAGCTCCTTCACTCTCCTCATCCTCCACCATGTACACCTTGTGCCTTAGTCTATGGGCAAGTATCACAAAGTATGATCTTAACCCTTGTCAGAGCAATGGGGAGAGTTCTGTCCTTTCTTTGTGGGGAGTATTTGGCAGTCAGGAGCTGAAAAGAGTGTTTTAAGAGATAATATAGTTTTCAGACACATATTTTCTATAGCAAAGAGCTGTCATCTTCCTTTGCAGATGAGATAAAGTGAGTTCAAAGTGTTTTCTCCAGGAAAGACAGACTTGAAACCACAGAAAGGAAATGAGTTCTTTGACAGTGTCTGACAGACAGAAATGCAAACCATCAGATTTGAAAGGGACCCTTAATTCTTGGGGCTGCTGAATGCCAGTGAGAAATATTAGGATCTTTTCTTGACCAACATGATTACTGCTATCAAACGAGAATATGTCAAACGCCTTTCAACATACTGTTGTCAGTCAAGCTCTAAAAAACCATCATTCACTGTAAAACATCTTCTCAACTACCACTCTGCCTCAGCCAGGCTCTCCCAGTCTTACAGTCAGTGAGAAACAAACAGTGGAAACCATTCCAGCAGTCCCCAGTACTGTCAGCTTTTCTTCTCTTTTTCTCCCAAGCTCTCAAGTTCCTGCCCCACATCAGAACACCAAGAAGGCAGTTGTGATACAGTCATTAACAAAGACCAGAGGGTGTAACTTCATGTTAGTGGAATTGGATGCAACATCTATCAATAAGGTCACCCTCGTGTCCCATCACCAGACACCAGAGAGGAGATCAGCGCCTCTGCCAGGAGGTCACCCTCCAATCTTGTCTTCTTTCAGATGAACAAAATCATAAATCATGCCCTCTAGTCCTTTCACTATCCTCGCTGCCCTCCTTTGGACAAATTCTAATATTTTTATATCCTTCTTACACTGTGGAGCCCAAACCTGCACCCTGTGCAGGCCACCCCTATGTCGAGGTGTCGAATATTTGGTGCAGAACTTGGGACAAATGTTAGCCCGCCACAAGGAAGCACTAGGATCTTGCTGTTGTCTTTTATACAGGTGAGTTCATTGTAACATCACACACAAAAAGCAAAAATATAGTAAAAGAACTGAAATCACTGGGATTAAAAAAAAGTAAAATGCAAAGTCAGGTTTTCAATTTGTAATGTCCATCCTGAGAGCAGCCCTTTGACCTTAATAACTTCTGTAAGTTGTAAATCTTAAATAAGCAATTGTATTTCTTAAACAGCCCATAACTAAACTAATTACCTAAAGAGACAGTATAATTTCAGATCATTTTTAAATGTCTCTGGAGGAAGCTATGCAAAATTCATAAGGCACTTCACAGGTTCATTTTCCATTAGGTACTCAAGGCAAAAATTAGCAAAGTGCAAGTTTTACAGTGTGATCTTCAGTTCTAGAAATTGTGAAAGTCAGCAAAACGGGAATGGCAAATCCATTCTGAATAGACTTTTTTATAGTCAACTTCTTCAAAAGCATGCACTTCAGAGTCTCTTCAGTAGTACAGTCACATATGTTCTAATTTCTAGCTATTCTTTTTGATCAGGGCAGATATGGCTTGTCCAATGGACAAATGCTCACACTGGAGAGGGGTGTTTTTAGAGCCCAGACAGAACTCAGCTTCTCTGTTTCCATCTTGAAAACACAGCAAAGCCAATAAAATCTACATTCCTGCACAGAAAGTAAGATCAGTTTCAGTTATAATTTATAGTATGGAAACCTCTCTTAGGAGGTGTGAGTAAAGGGGATTCCATGTCTATAAAATGGGTGAGACCATCATTGGCTTTAATCAGTGCTATGCTGGAGCAATCTGAATATGAGATAACATTGTCCTTTCTCTCTGTAAACAGATACAAAACCAGAAGATAAACAAAAGATAGAGATCAGAGAGCAATTGCATGTCAGGATGAAGTTAGGGATGACCTCTGAAGCAATTGCCAACATAAAGCAAAGAAGAGACAGCGCCTTACACAGCTGGTTACATGTGTAAGGCACTGTGCAAAGCTCCAGCACGAGGTCCTTCATTCCCTCTGTTCTTTCATCTGTGTGTAGCAGTTGCCTTCAGTTCCTACCCTGGACTACCCCAGAGTGCATCCTCTTTAACTGCTGCTCTGTTTTATTCCAGATATGATCTGGGAAAAAATATGATTCTTGCACATATAAAATCCATAAAGATGAGAGATGTTGTAACTCTATGTTAATTATTCATCACTAGTAGTATTACACATATTAACGTTTTCCTCGAACTATAGTGTACCCCACTGAGCCATAAACATGTTAAAGAGCTGTGATTTTTCATTTAAATTTGGCACAGAACTCAAATGAATTTCACCAAAGAGGTAGGATCAAGATATTTATGTGTCTTGGATATAAAATCCCTTCCTCACCTGGGGATGGGTTTCGAGAAGGAAGCAACAAAGAGTTCACAAATATGCATTGTTGATAGCTTCTAGTGTGTCATGAAGTCTTTGCATCAGACAGAGCACAATTCAAAGCCAGCCACTAAAGCACATCACCACATGCACAGCAAGGATACTGAGATCTCTACTGAGCACAGAACTGCTTAACAGTGGCTTCACAATTACCCTGTAGGCTATCCAGCCTGACTAACTACTGACGTCAACAAAAATAGCGACTGGAAATTCCTGCAGCTAAATATATTTTTTGCCCTATAAAGCTGTTTTGGTTCTAAACACAAAGATCTCTGAGCAACTGTGTGAAACAATCAACTACCAGCACTAACACTTAATGTCCCGGTTCAACGTAAACTGTGCACTCAGGAGTGATCGTGGTATAATTATAGAAAAAAGTACGAACAAATAAAGCTGTAAAGAGAAAGAAGTACTCAATATCAGACAGTAAGTTGGAAATGATGCTGCGAATCTCAGGTAAATTCAATACAAGCTGCAGTCATTTTAAATAGGGTTAGCAATAAAAAAGCACTGGTATTAGGATTCTATGAATGTGCTGGTGAGCATTCTGCTGTTGTTCCTCTTCTTCTAAATTCTACCAACAGAAGCTATTAAAAGGAACTAAGTTGTAAAAAGGAATGTTCTGCAGTGGTAATCACAACAGACTAAATGCCTGCCTGTTCCCAGTTTCAAACTGGAGGCAGGTAGGAGCTTTCCACTCAGCCAAGGGGTATTAATGCTGGAACCTGCTTTCCTCACAAGCCTGATGAGCTCAAGGTTGAAGTGAAATGATGGACTACAGGCTGTGAGCAGTGAGATGAGAAAGGTTGGAAGTGTGTGTGTGTAGGTGCATGTGTGTGCTTGCACACCTTGTACATGGGTATAAATCTTTACCTACCCTAATATCTTTGCATCTAAAAGTTGGTTTCCCAAACACACATGGCAAAAAGGCAGAGCAGGACACTGCTGCTGGCCAGTGGGGAAGCCTTACCTAGAGCACCCTGCATAAATCCAACATTTATACCTTGCTGGCTTTTTCATTAAGGTGACTGCTAAACACAATGGAAAACACTGCGAGGCAGGAGATGAGTGCGTGAAGTTCAAAACCATTTTATGTTTTGGATGTGGCACTGCATTAACATGCAGAAAATCAGAGGAGCTCACGCTCAATTATTTAGCCTCATCTGCCCAGACTGAAGAACTATGTAGGGTCACAGAGCTGTTATCTCATGTCTTTTATGTCACCAGATGACAGGGTTTTTGTTGCACAGGAAAACTGTAGATATGTAGATCTTCTGGGGTTTGATCACTACACAGCCTGCCTGCACTCTCCAGCAGTACAAGAAATATGCAGCTCATGTCAGCTTCTCAAAAGGCACATCCCTGGCACTTCTTATGAGTTCCCATCTCATCGGGAGATGAGAAGCTGCACCTCATTAAATCAGCACCAATCAGCCACCCATTCTGGGTGCAGGAGAAATGTCCATTCAACCAGTGTTCCCAGTAAGGAATAATCACTAATAATGAACATTGCACTCATTTCTGTATTATCTATTGAAACATCCACTACAGCACCAAAAACCTATCTGCAGCGCTACTGAAACTTGAGCACAACACTAGAATAACACCCCTAAAGCTGCTCATAATTAGATATTTGGATTAATAACTGTGCACTTATTTAAGGGCACTCAGCACTGGCAGCTCCCAGATGAAGCACCCAGAGACACATTCACTGAGTGTTTCAGGCAGTGCCGTGCTTGGGTTGGTACGCTGGCACACAACTTGGTTGTGAAAAAGTTAGCATGCATCTAAGGGCATTTTAATCTCCAGTTAATGTGCCTGGAAAACATGATTTCCCCATAGTATGACATATATTTGCAGGAGTATTCTTCCATTGAAACAAACACTTCCCTCCAGGCTTCCCATTATAAATGAAATCTTCAAGCATTTTTTTCCCCTTCTTGTTTTTTGTATTTATTTTTTCCTCTCCCTTTACTGTGGGCTACTGGGGAGGTGGTCAGGATAAACGGAGGCCAAGAATAAGGAAAGGTTAAAAAGGTTAAGGAAAGGTTAAGCAGGTTTCTCAGGCTGTCTTGCAAACATTAGACACAGCCTACTCTGGTCTGTACATGCACACGGTTGCTGTTCCTAAGAGCTACTCATATGGAAAATTTCTCTCTTTGGCCAAGGAAGGAAGCTCCGTGCTAATCTCCCACCCTTTGGGGCCACTTCTGCCCTGCCTCCCAGCTCACTCAGGTGGACTCTTGCATCTTGTCCTTGGATTTCTCCAAATCTCCCTTGAATTCTCACTAAAGCAAGACAAGGTTTTTATGCACATTTTTGCACCTTCCTCTGGGCTCCCAAACCTTCAGCACATCTTCAGTGCAGGCATAAATTCCTCTCTTTTACGTTTTGTGACTCTTAGAGCTCACCTGACATACAGTTCAACGGCAGCACTGGTGTCTGACTGTAAGGATGGTATGTGATGGTTGCCCATATCCAACCTCCTGAGGCTCTGCAGATGTTCAAAGGGTTCTGATGCCCAGGACTTGCCAAGCTAGCAGGAGAGCAGCCTCTGATAGACAGCAACTGTGTAGCCTGCCCTTTTTTGCAGCCCCAAAATATGGCTGCATATGGTATTTCTGGGAGTGACACCACTTGTGTCATCAACCTTAAGAATAAAGGAGTTTTAGCTGGATTTCCCAAAGAAATGGGTGTACAGTAGTTTATTTCTGCCTGCCAGTCCTTATCTAACAAAACTGGAATCCATTTAGTGCTTGCACACCTTATTTGACAGAGGAGATGTTACAGTGTATAAGAAAAAGGATTATGTGTGATACAGCCTAAGGATTTATTTTTCATGGAAACTTTGTGTATGTATGAATTTGGGTTGAGAGCAACCTCTTCCACAAATACATCTTCTTCTTTAATGTGCCACATATATGCTGTGTGTGTAATGAATGTCATCTTTTTAATGTGTATTTACAGGCAGTTTAAAATATGCACTGGGATCTTAATTTGGAATGAGAGTGATAGTATGCAATTAAAATCTGAAATGAAATATAGCAAGAACATTGTAGGTTGTAACTGCAATCATTACCAGTAAAACGGCGGCACACCTGAGATATGGTCTGTCTATCATTTGGTGAGTGAAAGTTCTTCAGGGAAGGAACTGCTATTTGTTACGAGGTTGTACACTGCCAGACACAGTGGTCACCTTGATCCTCTCTGCATAATAAAGATGAGTTAAGTTAAGAGAAGATAAAACCAGGCAGCATCCCAGGTGACCACGAGTGACACTAGAATACTTCCTCTGGTTTTAGAAGGTGGCGCCAAGACTGCATCTTCAGCAATCCCTGTGTGGTAAAAGTTAGTGACCTTTTAATGGTGACAGTTATATGAAGTGGTTTGAATAATTACCCACAAAAAAATCCTTTTATATATCTTTACAGACATCCTGCAATGAGATGCTCTTTTGTGGCATTTTCTTTTCCATTCTAAACCATATTAATGATTCACTGAATTGGAGAACGAGATGGAAAAAAAACCCCACCCAAAACAATTTGCTGCTTCCAGTGCCATTGCCTGGAGGCTCTGCCTCACAAGCAGCCAAGCACCTTCCACAGCCATGGTGGGTGAGGGCTCCTCTGATGGAGCAGGGAATTTGGGGCGCTCCACCTCTCACAGGACCCTCTCACTCCACTGCAGCTGTTCCCAGGCAGAGGATGGGGAAAGATCATAGGAAACAGCTGCAAACTGCAGTAAACAGGCTGCAAACAACCCTACTTAGGGAAATTCCCATTTGGTGCTGCTGGCTTTATCACCTGCACCTATAAGTTTGCAAATAATTGCTTTTATTTAATTCAGCATATAGCATGCTGCAACAGAAAAACAACATGGAAGAGGAAGGAAGAGATAAAAATTGGAGAAAAGGAGACTGTAACAAGCAAAAGGAGAGACCTTAAAGCTGTAAGGCAGTGTGAAACATGAGGCTTTCTTTTTATTACAGCTGTTTTCTTTTTTCTCACAGATGTTCAGGGAAAAACCTACAGAGTAAGAGATACTCTGTTCGTATAGGAGAGGAATATGAGCTTAATTCTACCCATGTGCAGGAAACCACTGAGGTGATGGACCCAGCTGTATTAATTTCATCAAACTCCTCTGCATTGTTATCATCCTGCAGGAAAGTTAAGCCTACATAGATCTAAACCTCCTTCATTCAGAAGGCAGATCCCAAATCAGAATTCCTTCTCTGTTTTGCATTTTCAGCATGATAGACAGAATAAGAAATACGTTTCAAGAATGGAAGCAGGCTCCACAATGTCCACCCAGACCTTTACGGGATATGAAATGGAATTTAGAAGCATTTTATACCATGGTCTTTTAGCCTGTTGGAGAAACTTAAAACAGCAGTGATGACAAATGATAACAAACATCAATACTCATCTTTTCAGGGAGAAGTAACCTCAGATCATTATGAAGCTGAGGCTGAAACTTAGTTCTGGAAGATTCAGAAGACTGAAGGAGTCTCAACCTTAATTTGTCTCTGCACTTTGGTCATGGCTACATATTATCAGACAATTGTCTAAGTTCTCTGGCAGGTGGAGACTGTTCCACTGCTTTGAGTGTCCTTCCATGAAGTTATGTAGGGCACCTCCAAAAATAAACCTAAGTAGTGATCAGATGAGCACAGGTTTCCCAAGAGTTGAAATATTCTTTTGAAAAACACATGCCTTTATCAGAAGCTGTGAACGTTTGGCTGTATTTAAGTCCAACAATGATGCATCAAGAGTCCATAGGTTTGTGTTTGAAATGTGAAGGTGAGATGGCAAGGCATCATCCCATTCTGTGTGTTAAAATGGAGGATTCAGCATAAACTGCATAATTAAGAACTGAAAGGAGAAAAAAAGCTATTGAATTAAACCTGACAGCATAATGCAAGGAATCAATAGCTTTATTTGCTGTTTAATGATAAACATACTGTTTTAATTTTGTTCTATGTGACTCACACCCAGCTCTCTGTTGGCTTACTTGTATTCTTTACCAAGTAAATAGAGGTATATGATTTACAGCAGCAACGCCTGTTAGAGAAAGCTTATTTAAGACTATCATAAATTGGTCCTGAGCAATGAAATCAATTTGTTTCCAATCCATTAGGACATGACATTCTGTTTGGGTTTGGTTTGTTGGGGTTTTTTTTTAATTAAGAATAACCTAATAAAGATTTCTTTTGGCTGACAGGACAGAAAGTCCAGACAGGCTGTAGCAATGCTCTTGTGATCCAAACCCCACAATGACCTGTTGCAGTTTTCACATGTTCAGGATCACACAGCAAACCCTGGATCCTCTACTTCTGGGAAGTGACTCCAGCTTCTGGCAGTGGTTGAACACACTGTATTTATTGCCTTTTCATGGTCTCTCTACCAAAAATATCACATAAAAGAAGCAGAGAGGGGAACAGAAGTGGGGGAGGAAAGCTCTGAGGAGCCAGCTGAGGAAGGAATGACTGTCACAAGACTGGAGTCATTGTAGGTGGTTTTTTAAGCAAAGTAGTGATGGGGAACACCCATTCATTTTTTCTGAAGTCTTACAGAGTGGTTCAGCCTTAAAGAGGTTTAGCTATGGTGTGTCTGTGAAGGGACAGAGCTGCAAATGAGTTTCAGGGATGCAAGGAAGCACTGGTAAAATGAGAAATGGGTCTGGGGCAGCCACCCATGACCAGTTCCTTTGTCTTTGTATCTCCTGTTCTCCTGGTTTGTTTTGCCCACAGTTCCTCTTTTGCCTTGTCTGCCTCTCTGTTGGTCTGGGTCTTTTTAGCAGCTGCCCTTTTCCCCAGCATCCTGGTGAGGTCCCCACGGGCTGTGTTTTTCATGGCCTAGGTGTGCAAGTTCAGCAACACGAAGCTCTCCAGGTACCTGACCCCTCCAGGACCCAGCTGAATGCCCAGAGGGGGGTGAAGGTGCAGGCACAGCCATGTCCATCCTGGGATAAGCTGAGCCCTGAAGTGGAGGTAAAATGAGCAGGTGCTGGGGACCATTCTGGGACTCATCATGCTGTGAGGACACGGGATGCCAAGTGCTATTCCTGCTCCTCAACTTTGGCCTGAAGCAGCATCTTGCTCAGATTGAAATAGATTTAGTTTGCTTTTGCCCAAATGCTCTCTTTTCTCTCCCTCTTTTGCATCTTGCAGTGCCCGTGTCCCTGCTGGACATTCATGTTTCAGGGAAGCAGGGGGACTCATAATTATCATTGCCATTCCCAAGTTGCCTTTGCTTTACAGGTCTGCCCTCAATTCTGATCTCAATTACCTGGGATTGCACATTTTAATATTGCTCTGAATTGCCAAAGTGAGGAGCTTTAAACAGCTCAACGGCCACCTCGCAGATGAGGTCTAATATTGTTTTCTTCTAATCAAGAGACGTTAGCTGCTGAGAGGTGTTGTGGTGGGCCTGACAATAGGGTGTCTGCATGGAAAAGGCAGATTTTCATGGCTTTGTGTAGAACCTGCAGATTTCCCTGGGGACCTAATGAATTAAACATTAAGCCTATATACACGACGGTAGATATAATTCCATGATTAAAGTCAGAAAAAAAAAAGTAAAAAGGCATCTACATGTGAAGACTTCCAAGACCTCTGTGTCCCACAGCGTCAGCGGGAGCGTTGAAAGGCAGTGTTATCCTAGGAAGTTCTGCTGCAGCAAAAATCACATCGTGGGTGTCTACATCTATTATTCCACACCGACTTTCTGCATAAAATACATTCAGCTTGAGAGTAGAATGCGTATTTGTTTCCTGGCTGCAGACCTTCCAAATGGGATGCAGATGTGGACCAGCAATGCCTGTTGCACAGCTACCAAGCATGGGTGGTTAATTGGCCATACCGTGCTGCTGTTGGGCTTCGTGTGGTTCTATTGGCCTCACTGCAATTAGGCAAGTTGCAACTGATTAGCTCCCTGTAAACACTTCTGAGGATGATGCATGTGATAGAATAGAAACCTCAGCTTCTCTCTGCCTCTCTGCACCGAGTCTGCAGGGCAAAATAAAGGGAAAAGCAGCAGAAGAAAGTCAGAATTTTGTTAGAACCCCCTGAGCAAGAAGATGATCTTTTTATGTGGTAATTTTTCAGAGTAAAGTTACACACAAATGGAAGAAGATACTGCTCCTCCTCTGCCTTTGGGCTACTGAATTCCTTTTTAGATGTTTTTCTCCTGACAGGATGGTCAGCTTCTTGGAATGATAATTTGGAATCTTCACTCCAAGTATTCACGAGGCCTTTTCTCATACGCAAGGCCAGGAAGGATTTTAAGGAAACTGCAGATTAAAAGGTTTTGCCTGATTTTTCCTGTGATAGCTTCTGGGGGTAACCAAGGAAAGCGCTTTGTGAGCAATTGGCATCTGTTCCCTTCCATTCAGAGGATCACACACAGAGTGAAGATAAGAACAAAACATGGTCATGGAGACCTTTGGAAAATAACACACCTCCTCTTCAAGTTGCTTATGGATAACTTTTGCTACTTTCCATAAATAAAGGCAGAAAATGGGGGTAAGGGCATCATCTATATTCCTAAGGAGGTTGTCAAGATAAGTAGACCCAAAGCTTGTCAACACCTTGGATAACAGGAGATTGGAGAGGTGGAAACCACGGATCTCTCCACTATTTATCCAGAGCTGATATTTCAGTGCTGGCACATGCCAATCTTTTTCAGCCTAGAGGGGCACTGACTCTTTAGCAGCCAGGGTGTATTACTTCTGAAGGCCTGTCTGGCCCAGTGAACCATAGATATTTCCTTTAAGTGGAGGCCTAACGTCTGACTAAGTCATGTGCCAGGACCAGTTTTGCAGAAATTTCTGTCTTGCAAGTTGTATTGCTTTAAATACAAAGGAAAGTAAAGGTTAGATTGGGTTTGTTTTGTTTTTCTCCTTTAGAACTTTAAATAATCAAAGAAGGAGCTGCAGAATTAGAAAGAACCTTTATGTTCAAAACAAGAGACTTGACTCACTTTAAGTAAATAATAACACTTACAGATCCATTAAGTAAAATCAAGTTGCAAGGTCCCGATTGTGCTCAGATAGCTGTGGTGTGTTAACAGCCTGCGTCTGCGTGGGAGTGGGAGTAGAGAGGGAAAACGCTTCCACAGAGGATAAAGCAAACAGCAAGGACATTAGGGGGTCTGCAGACGAGCAAGGTAAACGATTGTTTTTATTAATAGCAGCAGATCAATGCCACTAAATTAGCAGAAACCAAGAATAAAGCAGAAAAGAGAAGAACGTCTCTGTCTGGTCGCACCTCCACTGCTGAGCTATAAATGGCAGCAGCAACGTTCCCTGCCAAGTATGGCCCCAAATTGGAAGACCCAATAAAAAATTTCCCCAAATTTAAAACCTAAACAGAAATGTAGCCATCTGCCTACACTGAGGAAATGCACGTTAGCTGTGCTGAGGTAAGAGCAGATTAACAATGAATGACTCAGAAAGGGGTACAGCTCCTCTCTGGCTCTCTGCTTCTCTTTCTGGGAGGAATAAGCTAATCCAGCCTGAGAGAGGTTGGCTTTCTGTCTTGGAGAGGAATAGCTGCCCAACTCCAGCTGCTTCACCCGTACCTGTGGTGGGAGGCAGGAGGTGGGAGGCAGGAGCTCCTGCTCTTCCTCCCAGGTTGGAACCAGAAAATGATCAGAGCTGACTGAGAAGGGAGGGTGCGGAGGCAAGATGTGAGGCTGGGAGCTCTGAAGGGGTCCTGGGAGCTAATTACCAGGCTGATTAGCAATGAAAGTCAGTGAGTGCGTGGGTTATCTTTGGACTTGTCTCTTCATTGGGGTTGGAGAGCTTTAACCCTTACAAGCTAGGAAAGGCTGTAAGAACCCCTGCCCTTCTGCCAGCTTGTCAGTATAAAAGCTTCCACGTTAAAAGGAAAACAGGAATTACTTCTGTAGGCAGCTTAACGTGAATGCAGTGGTGGCTACACCAGAAATTTTGCCAGTGTATCTACCTAAGAAAGTCTCACACTCTTCATGGCTTACACATTCGTGTCATTTGGAAAACAAAGGTGCAACTTAGGCAGCTTATCAGATATTTGAAAACTTCTCTCTATGGAATTAGTGAAAAGAATCAAATTTGGAAATCAGAACAAAATAAATGAATGGTGTAACTTCTGAAAATTTTAGTTCAAGACCTAAACCCAATAATTACCAAATTATTCTCTTGCGAGTCCCTTCATTATGTTTGGAATATTTGTTTTTTAATCTCAGCATCTATCATGAGATGAACATAGCTTAGAATTTCCATTTATTGTTCTGTACATCACTGCAATATCAGTGACAAAACCTTAGCTCACATTTGGGTCAAAACACTCACCTGATTGCTGCAGTTTATCTTTCTAGAAGATCAATATTCATCAACTCCTGAGGGAAGTTAACTAGTCAGATCACATATTTCTGTAAGACTATTGCTGACTTCTGTGAAAACTGCAAAAACCCACACATGACCAAATTTTTCAATACTGCTAAAAGTTGCCATGAGATTCTCAGTCATGGAGGATTCAGACTTTGGCACGGGATGTTGCAAGCAGGTGATCTGCTGTTGTACTAAGTAATGAAAGCTATGTTACACTTAGCAAACAAATGAACAAGAGCTCTTCAAGTGACCCATTATTGTGTTTATGTTATCCTGTTCACATGTAATTCAAAATGGGTTTTCCATTTCTTTTTTACACTGAATTTGAGAGAGGAGAAGTAGGGTATGTACTTTCTTTGGGTTAATCAGCTGTACGTGTCCTGAGGGAAAGAATTTGCAAATTGCAGTTCCTAGGAAAAAGCTCAGTGGTTGTAATGGATCACACACTGGACAAGACTCAAAAATGTCCTACAGGTACAAGGAAAGGGAATGCCATAGTGGGATGTATGAACAGGGAAAAAGCAAGACATCTGAAACAGCCCTTCTCATGACACTCAGCACTGAAAAGGCTTCACACGGGGCCGCATCCAGGTTTGGGCACTATGCTTCCACCAGCACATGGCTCAGCTGGAGAGGGGACAGAGGCAAGCACCAAGGCAGATTAGAGGTCTGGAAACTTCAGAGGAAAGCCTGCAGTTAATTAGCCTGGAGAAGAAAGAACTAAGGAGGCAGCTTGGTAGCAGCCATCAGACACATAAAAGTGTGTTGTGAAGAAGAAAGGCACAGCCCACTCTGGGCACCAAGGGTGGACAGCTTCTGCAGGAGGCCTCCCTGCTCGCCAGGAGGGATCAGATCAGATGTGAGGGGGACCTCGGAAGGACCAGGCTCATCAAGCATTGTGGCAGGTTGCATGAGAGCCTCTTGTACTTCTATTCCCAAACACCTTTAAACCAGGCTAAACTGTAGGTGTAATCAATCCTGTGCTTGGACAGGGGTGGCCTCCTGACCCTGCAGCCCTGCTTTATGTCCCTTGCAGAGATGTACAAACACTGCTAAGCACTGGCACCACTCCCCCAAGCTCCCTGGCAGTGGCTGGTGGTAGAGGTTTCCGAGGATTTCATGCAAGAACTCTGTAACACGCAATAGCAGAACAAACTGGTTGTTAAAAACATGTTAATGCTTGGCTTCCTCTTGAAGAACATGGCTTTATGATCTGCTATATTTTTAAGCTGACCTGGGGTAACAAGAGCCAGCCTTAGTGTAGATATACACTTCCAACCTTTTAACATGTTTTACTAGACTCAGCCCCAGTGATGGCTTGTGGCAATGAATATCACATTTAACTGTGCTTTTGGGTAAAATCTATCTCATCTGAGCAGTTAGTTAGTAATCAGGAGTTCCCCAGTTGCCTCCTCTATAGTATTTATCACTTGGTACACCTCCATCATGCTCCATGTTATTTGTTTAATCTCCAGACTAAACAGCTTCAAGATTTTCACTGTCTCTTCACATGGAAGTTTTTTTGTGTCTGTAGTAATTTTCATCCCTGTATCATCTGTGCTGAACTAAACAGCATATCCAAATAGCTTTTTTCTGACTGAAGCAAGTACATGGGTGGTTTTTTGTTTTGGTTTTTTTTTTTTGAGGGGATGAGAAATGATGTTCATGTCTGTTTTTAGAACGTTTTTTGCATGGCTGATTTTCCACAGCTTTCAAAATGTATGGCTACAGTGGAAGAACTACAGACAGTTCTGAGAGTTTGTTCTGAATTTAGGAAACAGTGCATGCAAAGCATATTGATTTGTCTATATTGATCCTTCTTCATTACTTAACTCTCAAGCCTATAAAATCTGTTGGTTAGAAAAAATCCTGATAGCTTATTATGAGCTTATTAGAATTTCTATTACAGGTGGTATGTGTTCCATTTTAAAAGAAGAGCAAAAAACTGAATTTGAGATGATTCTTCTCTCTCATAGAATTAAAAGTTAATCTAAATGAACATGAAGTAAGGAACAGCATCCACAGTACTGTATGCTCTGTTCTGCTTGTCTGCTGTGTATGAATACAAGCCTTGTATTTCTTGTCCTTTCTCCACTTAACAGCTGTGTAGAATTTTCAACCTGTATGTGGTGCATGGTGATAATTTGCACATTTCCCTCAATGCCGCACTTCTGCTCCAAAGGAAATTGCTAGCTGAAGTAGGGTGTTGGCTCCTAACTCAGCCAGCCAGAGGCTGAGAAGACATGATGGCATCCCATACTCAACGCCACCTCCATACTCTTGATAGATGAGGTGACTGACAATATAAGAAGTACAAAAGTACCCCTGTCAGCAGAAGTAATAGTGCAGGAGGGTTTGATAATGTCAAGGGGGTGAGGAAGGTTCCCACAAGGCAGAACATCCCAAGGCTATCTTCAGGTGGGAAGTGAATCCCAAGGTTTCTTAGTGCATGGATGTGTCTCTAAGAGGCATCAAACCCTGCTGTATGAGGTAACAAACCACAGCATCTAAAAAACATTTCAATGACAATGTTACTGTTGTGAAAAGTGATCAGCTGGGCACAATCACTTTGTCTGTCTTCAGGTCCTTTTGTCACAGAATTATAGCATAAAAGATGACATTTTGCTGGAACTTTTTCCTGATTTGCATTATTGCTAGAGGTAGACACAGAATTCTAATATCATCTATGGTTGCCTGGCATTCGAGGGCTTATGTCAGATCTTTTGGGTTTTATGAATATTTCCTTTGATGTGATGATATTCTTTATTCTTACAAAAGCTATTTAAAAGACAAAGAGAAATCTCTTTTCAAAACATGTAGTTAATGAAATAGCAGCCCATATTACCTAATGCATTGTGCATTTCATAAATAGATATTGTGAGTGAGGCCAGATGGCTTTTAACATTTCCCGTGCTCATCTCAATCTAATTCTTTGAGATCTTCTGGGTTGTGGTAGCTTTCTTTGAGAAATATGGAGATAGTTTTGCAGCTGAACTGGATATCACATCAATGCAGATAGCCCATAAAGAGAGTAGATGGACTCAGAGCTCCCAGCCTTTGAGTACTGGGAGTATACAAGTACAGGTTTTACTTACTTGATAATTCATGTATCAAACTACAGTTTAGAACAGATTCACGTATCATTGGCTGCCCCTCCTAAACCTCTGTAGACCCATTATGACTGTGTGCATGTTGGATTGCAGCTTCTGAATATTCAGATTTGGTAGGGCTGTTTTTCTTCACTTTATGGTCTTTTATACAGTAATTGAGCAGCTGTGACTAAGAAACTACTTTTCCTAAAGTAGCATAAATCCACTCCCCTGTTGGACAAAGTTGACCATTATGGTCAGCAGAAGTCATGGAGAACACTGAGGTGTCCAAGTGATAAGACTGGGAACTCCGCTGAAGTCTGAGCAACAGGCAGAAGAAGGTAAGACCAAAAATCAATGGTAAAAAAACAGTGTGCTGGAAAACAAGCTAACAAAATACGGAGTGGAAATGCTACTCCACCTGCCATTTCCTTTGGGAGTGCTATATTTGGAAAGCTGATTGGAAGCAAGCTTGATTAGTGTAATACAAATAAGCAGATAGTAGTGAGCATGATGGGTCAGCCCCTCTGATCACAAGATGCACCCTAACACTGTATGCCTTTCTTTTCCTGATCCTGGACAATGATCAGATTGAACCAAGGAAGCCTCAGGGGGATCTAGAGGACATGAACATCCCCTTTGCTGCAGGACCACTTCTGGCAAAGATCTAGCGTGCAATGAATTAATTCCTAGTTCTCTCTCTTCTTGTTACATTCTTTACAATCTCCACCCCTATTTATTCTTTTTCCATACTCTTTTTTTGTGTTTTTTATGTGGTTTGGATGTTCTTACATGCATTTGTGTGCTTTCTGATGTGCTTGCGTCATTTTGTGTGAATCTGATGTGCTTGGCTAACCCGGCAGCTTTTGTTGCTACATTGAGCATACCATCAAAAAGGGAGCTACTAGCAAGTCAGCCCAAGGCCAGTCCAAAGACACCAGCTCTTGAAAGGGCCAAGAAGAGTGTGTGTGGTACCTGCCATTCTCCAGAAGCACCCTTACAAGAGGCAGTCACAGAGACCAAAGCCATTTTTTTCTGTCCTTAATGCTCTTTGCCTCTTCTTTGGTGCACATTCTGTCCTTTTTTTGTTGTCTTCAGGGCATCAACATATGACCAAACATCTCCAACCCAGCTCACATGACATTTTGTCTTTTCTTTAACAAGAACAATTCCTATCATCTCTAATATCAGCCAAATGGTTGCCAAGTGGTCTCTCTACAGCTAAAGTCTAAGGAAATGTGGTATATTGCTAAAAAGAAATCACTTCTCTGTTTATATGTCAGATGCATTAATAGTTTTCTTTTCTTATTCTGCATCTTTAATAAAGGATGATAGATTTTTAAGCTAGTTGTTTACCGTGGCATTAAGCAGACTGAGATTTCTCTGTCAAAGCCATGAATGTATTTAATTGTCTAATGTTCTGCAGTGACAAGGTCGTGTTAACACCATGGAGCCTCTAGAGCTGTTAACCCATTGAAACCAACACAGAATTCTATTGTTTTTCCCTTCATGCCAGGCTGTGTCCCAGGAGGCACAGAGAGTATCTGACATAAAATCAGACGTTCATTTGTTAGCAAATTTTCCATTTCCTAATTTCTCACAGTGCTCACACCCAGACAACTTTCCCAATCTCCCTTCTGATTGCATCTTAATTACATTCTCGCACTACTGCACTGAGTACTGCCATCCTTCTCTCCAGCAAAGCAGACTTTGAGCAGGACACTAGGCATGACACCAGGTCCCAGGCAGGGCTTCCAATGGACAGGACAGAGGTCCCATCTTTAGAAGTCCAGCCCACCCGCTCACTCCTGGACCATGCTCTGCTCCTCCTCTGCTCCACCTGGGAGTCCTGACTTTGATACTGTAGAGCTGGCTCCCCAGCAGCCTCCAACGTGGGGAATTGTAACACAAAAATAAGGCCATGCTTGTGCCCTGGGTGAGCTGAGCTGCTCCTGTGCCCAGGAAAGCTGGGGTGCAGGATGGTTCAGTGCAGGGACTCTGGGCACAGCCCAGCTGCATCCCAGGGCGGCACTGCTGCACCCACTGGGAAGGGAGCTGCAGGGAAATGGCAGGTACTGATCCAAAAGCCTTTCTATCACTTCTAGAAACAAGTAGGGAAGTCTCCACAGCATCACATGCTACTGCTGGAGTTTTGGTATGGCCTGAGAAGTTAGCTCTGGATCTGATCTGTTAGGCTGTCTTCACCTTAGTAGATTAAATAAAGATGTCTGTCGACAGTGGTCATCTGTCTTTCAAGATTGTCACAATACTCCCTGGTCTCATGGGCTGTTTCATGCCTACTGGTCTCAGTGCCAGAGAGCCGTCCTGGGCATCTTTCATTAACTAGGATAGATGCAGCCTCAGGCTGCTTTTATCATCTGCCCATACCCTGACTGGCTGCATTTCTCCCAGATTCTGCTACTGCTGAGCACCTGTATATTTTCATTGGCTGTCCCTCATAGGAGAAAACCACTCAGCAGTACCTAAACTGATCATAAATTACAAACTGACAGAAACAAATATGCAGATATGACACAGTAACTTACTCATTCCCTAGGAGTGTGTGAGTGCATGTCTGTGTCTGTGTGCAGTGTCTTCTGAAACCTCAATAAACCCATGCAATCATCTTCAGCTACCTACGGTTTTGTTAAATTATAACTTTAAATAAAAAGTGACTGCTATTGCAAACCTAAGTTTATGCAAATCTAGAAAGTTGTGCAAATGTAAAACCTACTTCTTGTTTTTACAGATACCTTTGGCAGGGATATACAGCCTGTCAGTTTTTAACACGGAGCCACTGTGGTGGCAGTGATTCTGTGTGCATTAAATGGTTCTGAAATGAAAGCAATGATATGTGTGCTCTAGCCAGGACTGAGATGTTCACAACTCATAAGTTTTAATTTAAAGGGAACAAAAACAAAGAGCTCATCTACGCCATT